>OX457041.1:41214830-41257330 GCA_949752735.1 Lumbricus terrestris
ATTTTTTAAGAATAGTTAAATATTTGTAGAAGATATTAACTTTTTTCGATACCCCACGTTCGCGACTTGTCGCAATGCCTGAAAACGGTAAAATACCAATAACTTTTTTATCCTTTGAGATATTTCAATGTGTAATATGTCATTCCATTCAGTTTAGGACAGCCTGGCTAACGGTGGATTGTGAGACGAGATTGTATAATGTATAATGATTCAAAAAAGTGAGCACAAATGTAAAGAAGGGGAAAAATTATTGTAATAACACATTTTACACTATACATTAGTAGACTGTTCGGACAGTATAGTATATACACTACTACACACTATTCACCTCAACCAAAGTCAGTAAACCTGATTAAGAACATGAAGAAAAGTGTACAACAGAGGCACCTATTACAATATTATTCTGATACGCTATCGAAAACATAATCTGTTTTGCTTTCAAAAGAAGCCATCTGTTTCCTAGACTTTATTCTGTTTCTGATTAATCCATTTCGAGCAATTTCTCCACAAACTTCTTGACATGCTTCCGTCACCATTTTCACACCTCTCTCGACAGCTTGTGTATGACATGTTACATGGACGAATGGCAGTGAAGCACTGTTTCCACCAAATATTCTGCTGGATATCTCATCGACTGGGATCTTTGATAATAGTGGAGGGGCGGTGACAGTCAAATCTTTCCAATTTATTAACTCGACGTAGTTTTCAGCGTTGAAGTTCAACTTTGGTATGACAAACTTTCTTACATTCATCTGTTCCTGGTGGCGAGCTTTAAGAATTCGGCGCAATCCCAGTTGCTTCAGATGTTCTTGTTCATCTGTTACCATTGCTAACAAGATATTTTCAGGGTGGGCGAAATACGCATTTCTTTGTATCACTGGTTGAACAATGGCCTTCACTTCCTCAGGTAAAGTGCGGGACAGATGAATCATACGCCAAAGGTGTTTTGAACCATCTGTGCAACTGGGCTTCATTTTTATTGAAAACCAAGTTGGAACATATACCTACAAATATGAGAGTAATACAGTGAAATGTTGCGAAACAGTCATTTTCTCATTAGTAAACTTATGCACATAATAACCATGTAGCAAAGTTATAGACACAGTCAAGTTATTGACCCCAAGCAGTGATTGTCATTTAGCAATTAGCTCCTATTGTATAATGTATAGACTATACATATAATATTACATAATATTATACATAATTACGGTATATCAACAAAAAAGTTACTTCTACTTCTACTACTAATAGTAATTAATATAATACCTGCACGATAAATGTTGTCAGCATCTTTAAAGCAGACGATGGGTTTTCCGAAGAAACATAAAGTCGTTGTATTCTGTTAGCTGTTGTTAGCCAACGGGAGTGATTAATCTTTCCTGGATTGCGTCTTGCAAGCTCCTCAGCACACGATCCACTGATAATACTTTGACAAATTTCGAACAGATACTTTTGGTCTGAGCTTAAGTCTGAAACCATCAGTAATTCCGGAAGCTTGCCAGGCACGGCATCAAATCTGCAGATAGGAAGCTGCTCACAGTTTCGCAGAGCTAAACCTATTGGGCCTGAAAACCCAGCTGGTCCAGTAGTTTGTCCATCTAAATGCTTCATTAAATGACGGAGTGGTAATTCGTTAGCATGCAGTTGGCAAGGTATCCACTGCAGCGGTTTCCCCAGTTTCATTTCTAATAGTCTTATTATTCCACCCTTTACACCTGTATTTGTTGCTGTTCCATCGCATCCGATTCCCAACAGATGGCCGATATCAATATCATTCGTGTCATGATAATGAATAATGCTATCAGCTATATCTCTTGCCGATGAAGACACAGGTGTCAGATGAGTCAAGAAATTTCCTCCCGGTTCATTTATGACAGTAATGTGTTCCTCTGTAACTGTTTTGCGGTACCACCGAGAGCCCTTTTTTTCTAATTTAAGTGTTCTGTCTTTGCGACCATCAAAGTACAAGGTTGCAATTGAATCCCTTGTGTCAGCTTCCTGTATTATATTCTTTCTGGTAATGTCCCTCTCCCGGCGAAGCTTAGAGCGATCGATGACATGTTTTGATTCGGCCTGTGAAAGAATACCAAAGTCTTCTAGTACAGCATTTGCAATACCTGCGCCTGCCCTATCTGATAGTCCATATCGGTCACAGAGTCGTGACAACTTTGGTAATTTCTTTCGCATTTGCTTAACTTCATGAAAGTTTTTGGGAGTACAAGGTTTAGACTTTTCTGACATATCCATGGCTTCTTCCTCTGGCAAACTTTCACACTCTACCGGATCTGTTTCGCTTTCTGCATCACTACTTTGAACACTGCAGTCTGCTAATGTTTGTGCGTTCACGAAATCAAGATGTTGACGACATCTCAGGCGCTTGGACTCCTTTCTCTTTCTATTATGCCGCTTCCTTAGTTTAGTTGATGCAATCTTATCTTGACGGCCCATTATCATAACTCTCATTGTCCGCTGATCATGTAGAAACTCTTTTTCCTCTCTTGGCACCTTTCTGGCTTTGGAACATTTGCAATTGTCACTTGTGCATTTGCAGGCTGCAATGTCAAAAAGTTTTTCTCTAGACCTTTGTTCAAAGTTTTGCAATTTCAGAAGATATTTCCCATTAGTTTTCCTCGTTTTGTATGGTTTCATGAGCGTTCGAAATTCTTCGTGGAAGGTTTTTATAAGCTTCAAAACTCTGTCGTGGGAAACTGTTCCAATGGAAGCCTTTCTCCACTTCGCTTCGATGTCCAATGCTACAATTTCTGCTATTTCAGCAATAGTAGGCCTAAACCCTTTGGTTCCTTCCGTGTTGAGACTAACAAGGTTGTGTTTGACATAATTGTAGTGCTTCATGACGTCTTTGTAAGTTGGCAATACATTGTTTGGCAACTCGCACAAATGTCCGAAAACAGGACATTTATCAGCGGTTCTGGTTTTGATTTTAAGTGACGACATAGCACAAATTTCCGAGCCACAAAACCTAATTTTGCATTTTCCACGGAATTTAATTAAGACCGCCCTGTCAACAAAATTACCGGATGCCTATAAGCGTCCTAACACAACGCTGGTTATCAGTGATTATTTAATACATCGTGCCCAGAGATATGGCACATGATGTGGTAGGCATAGCCAGGCCAGGATCTACAGTTTTGGGGGCCCTGTGCTGATCGAATGACGGGGCCCCTTACAATTTCAAGAAGCAAGGCAGACATTATGACATACAAATTACAATAGGCCTAACCCGAAACATAATTGTTATACTTTACAGCACATAAGAAGTAGATAGGACAATTGTCACGAGCCCACGACTCACGTACTGACATCATAGGGGCAACCACCGTATGGGACCCACGAGGTTTGGGACGGTCCCCAACTTCCGACGAGAGGCTTGGGATGGTCCCTCCAAACCTTTTCCACCGACTGCTGCTTTGTTCTTTACTGTTTTGTTAATGTGGTAACGTATGTCTATACCCTGGACGCAGACGTAGGAGTTGGGGGTAGCAGGGGAGGTCCCCTACAAAGTTTGTGGTGGGAGACGGAGGTGCTTATATCCATCCCCAATATTTCAGAACTATTGAATAAATATCATCATAAATTTTTGCAGTTTTAGCCACTATTTATTCATAATTTTGTTAGGATGATAGTTTAAAATGCTACTATAACGGTATGAAAGTTTAAAAACTGACACAATGGGAGGGAACATTTATTGAAGTTTTAAACCATGTATTTATGAGAAACTATTTTGAGATGAGGGCTTAAGAAATCTGAATATTTTTAAACAATGGTAGGGGCCCTTTTGAAGTCTTAGGCAATAACTATCAGCACTGAAAATGATTAAGCAATTTCATTCAAATGACTGCCTAAAATGCTATAATTACAGGTTTTTAAAATTAAAAAATGAAACAATGGGCAGAGGTCATTGAAGTCTTAAAGCATGTCTTTCAGCAATGAAAATGAGAAATTTTTTGAGTAAGAAAGTCATAAAATTTTACAGCATAATACATTGCAGTTCAATTTGCACTGTCTCTTTCCTGAATCTTCACTTTCTTTTTTTAACTTTTACAATTTGGGGGCCCCGCCGAAACTTGGGGGCCCTGTGCTGCAGCACAATCAGCACTGTGGTTAATCCGGCCCTGGGCATAGCTTACTCTCAGCAGCGGTAGCGCCACCCTTCGTTATTTTATATTGCAGATTCACTTTATTTAATCAATAGGCTATTCATTATACAATCTCGTCTCACAATCCACCGTTAGCCAGGCTGTCCTAAACTGAATGGAATGACATATTACACAATAAAATATCTCAAAGGATAAAAAAGTTATTGGTATTTTACCGTTTTCAGGCATTGCGACAAGTCGCGAACGTGGGGTATCGAAAAAAGTTAATATCTTCTACAAATATTTAACTATTCTTAAAATTAATATATAATTTTACTCAGTTTAAAGAGCTCTTTCCAACGGTATATTTCTTGGTAGCTAATTATTTTGGACTAAAAATATTTCATAAGAAAACCTGAAATTATCTTTAAAAAATGCCATTTCTCGAAACTTTGGCCCTCTGGGGGCAAACGAAGACATTAAAAATTTTCAATTTTTTTCCCAGATTTCTTGACCCCATACCATTAGACAACTTTTTATTGCTATCGGGGTGCCGAATTTTGATTTTCGTGTTTTTCACTCCACCCTATTGTATAACTGTATAT
Organism: Lumbricus terrestris; assembly: GCA_949752735.1. Taxonomy (NCBI): domain Eukaryota; kingdom Metazoa; phylum Annelida; class Clitellata; order Crassiclitellata; family Lumbricidae; genus Lumbricus; species Lumbricus terrestris. The sequence goes on from OX457041.1 coordinate 41,219,533, forward strand.
ATATATATGCATGTATAGCTTACAAGTATGTCCCATAGATTCAAGAAAACACATGCACATCACTTCGCGTCCATTCCTTGTCACCTAATCCTTTCTCGCATTTCTCCGATCTCCTCCTTCTCCTCCTCCTCCTCCTCCTCCTCCTCCTCTTCCTTCTCCTCATCCGTTCCTCTTCCTCTGCTATCCTTCAAATTTTCACATTTGAGTTTATAAGAGTCACTGTATTTTATGCACAACAAAAGTCGTGACACTCATGTCTTTATCTTTAACCCATTGAATCGACAGCGACCATCGAATATTCAAAAATATCTTGAAGTAAGGTAGGGTAAAGTATACACGTTGTAAGTTGTTTGGTTGCATTGGTTGCTGTTTGCAGTTGTTCCTGTGGTGACGTGTCGCTGGATCTGGTCCTTGGTTGGAGAGAGGAACGTCTTCGTCAGCTGTCAGGTTCGTTCCAATCCCAACGTCTCCAGCGTCGTATGGAGCTTCGAAGAGAATGGAACGACGCTCATCTCCACACCAGATGACCACACAGCAGTCAATGACCAGTACTGGACAGTGGTCAAGGCAAGCCATACCACTGCAATCATAATTAATACCATACGAATGATACAATACAATACAGTTAGACATATGGTTGAATTGGTTGCGATACGACGCACTACAACACAATGCAATTTAATTTTAAAAATACAACACATTACAATGCAATACAATACAGTGCAATACAAATACAATGCAAGACAATACAGTGCAATACAATTTATAAAAAAAATACAGTACAATGCAGTGTAATACAATACAATGCAATGCAATGCAGTGCAATACAATGCAATACAATGCGATGCAGTACAATGCAATGCAATGCAGTACAAAGCAATGCAATGCAGTGCAATACAATGCAATGCAATACAATACAATACAATGCAGTGCAATACAATACAATACAATACAATGCAATGCAATACAATACAATGCAATGCAATGCGATGTAATACACTGCAATTCCACTCGAGTGATGCGAGATCATAGATTGAACAAAGTGCAGAAATGGTGCTGTCTGTATTGCATCCGTACAGATAGTCCCCCATCCCTGACCCAGCAGATGACTGTATCTCCTACATGTATATAATTTTGTCGTTAATATACCATCAGTGTGCAAACTGTGCATCATGATTAAGCAGCATACAGAGCCAATTAATGTAATTATGCACGCGTGCAATTTGTCCTAAGTGTTTCTTTTAAACATCACATTTTCTACACTGGTCAGACATCTTTGCCAATGTTGTATGTTAACTACCTTTGGGTTCTCCTGCAAGTAGTCATCTCTGGACGCGATGCAACGCTCGTAAATAAGCTGGTTCCCTCGACCTATAGCTTTTAGGCATCGCTATAGAAACGTCGAGGTTACGATTAGCGGAAGAGATTTTCTTTGCTTCAGACGCAGTCGATCGACTTCCGAATTGAGATCCGCCTCTACATCCGTCAGGTACGACACGAGCATTTCCGGTGCTACAGGGTGACGACCGAGAACAGTCTTGGCAGGACAAGCGCTGTCGTACAACTGCTGCAGAGTGAGTACTAAGTGCCATCGATGATGGTGGTGGTGGTGGTGATGATGATGATGATGACGACGACGACGACGATGATGATGATGATGATGGTGGTGGTGGTGGTGGTGGTGGTGGTGGTGGTGGTGGTGGTGGTGGTGGTGGTGGTGGTGGTGGTGGTGGTGGTGGTGGAGGTAGTGGTGATGATGATTATGATGATGATGGTGATGATGATTATGATGATGATGATGATGATGATGATGATGATGATGATGATGATGATGATGATGATGATGATGATGATGATGATGATGATGATGATGATGATGATGATGATGGCGATTATGACGATGAAGACGATGACGATGATGACGATGACGACGACGATGACGTTGTTGACGATGATGGTAATGATGATGTTTTCGTAGCCGTAATTGTAATCTCCAACTTTCTAAAGCGCCACTCGAAAGCCAAGCGCATTGCACCATCTTTTCCACGAGCGCTGTGTCTAGTCAGAGGTGTTGTTCAGCAGAGAGTATAGTCCGAATGAGGTCGTAGTCCGGTTTGTAATCGTGATCGCTATAATCATATAGCGCCATTTCATGAAACACGAGACTGGAAAAGTGACCATGGGCGGAGTTTGGTTTCCGTTCTTTGAGGGGCTAAAGCTTTCTTGGGGGGGGGGGGACTAAGCGCGGGAAAAGATACCATTTACATGACTAAAACATGAATCTGGGTCTTCTTGGGGGGCTTAGCTCCCCCCCAGCTCCTGATAAACTCCGCCCATGAAAGTGACGATGTAACGAAAACAATTAAAGACCTATGAGGTTTCTTATGTTGGCGAATACACTATAATAACATATACTAAACAATATTTAAAAGACATTCGACCATAATTGAGGCGTTGAGCGCCAGAGTGGCCTAACCCACAAAAACATAATATTGAGAAAATGCAAAAACAAGATTTGAATGCAAAACATAAATCAGGTGATTATATTACATCCGGTTTTAACTATCAATTAATTGCTCTGATCCAAGTGGCAACTCCAGGATGTTCTAAAACAAGAATTCGGGTGCAGTGGGTACACTTTGTACGCTTGTTTGTCAAGGTCAATGTGTGTTAGGCCACTATTTCACCAAAGAAATCAAGTAACTCAATCTGTTTTGATACTGCTTTTTGCATCAGGAATCAACTGCTTACAAGAAATATAATGGATTGTTGTGTACAGGGGTCATAAAGGGGTATAATGCATCGTTCATTGTTCATCGGTACAATTTTGTACCGATAATGTATCTTTGTTAGTCTTAAGTTACAGCATCATTCTTTATTGATCATATTCATCATAAGAATCTGTCCACTTTGTCTAATCAATCTCTTCATTGGTATAGGAAACAAATGTTTAAACAGGAGATAAAACATTGTGGGTGGACAGGGGTATTAAGTGGTACAAAGCAGCATTCATTGTATGAGAGTCGGCAGCTGCCTTGCAACGATCATTATAAGTAATTCTTCATTGTTCATCTTAAGAATCTGTCCAAGTTGACTAGTCAGACTCTTCATTGGTAGGATTCAAATGTTTTTAAAAGGGAAAATAGATTGTGGGTGTACAGGGGTATTAAGTGGTACAAAGCAGCTTTCATTGTTCTGCTTGTAACGATCATTATAAGTCATTCTTCATTGTTCATCTTAAGAATCTGTCCAATTTCACTACTCAGACTCTTCATTGGTAGGATTCAAATGTTTTTAAAAGGGAAAATAGATTGTGGGTGTACAGGGGTATTAAGTGGTACAAAGCAGCTTTCATTGTTCTGCTTGTAACGATCATTATAAGTCATTCTTCATTGTTCATCTTAAGAATCTGTCCAATTTCACTACTCGGACTCTTCATTGGTAGGATTCAAATGTTTTTAAAAGGGAAAATAGATTGTGGGTGTACAGGGGTATTAAGTGGTACAAAGCAGCTTTCATTGTTCTGCTTGTAACGATCATTATAAGTCATTCTTCATTGTTCATCTTAAGAATCTGTCCAATTTCACTACTCAGACTCTTCATTGGTAGGATTCAAATGTTTTTAAAAGGGAAAATAGATTGTGGGTGTACAGGGGTATTAAGTGGTACAAAGCAGCTTTCATTGTTCTGCTTGTAACGATCATTATAAGTCATTCTTCATTGTTCATCTTAAGAATCTGTCCAATTTCACTACTCAGACTCTTCATTGGTAGGATTCAAATGTTTTTAAAAGGGAAAATAGATTGTGGGTGTACAGGGGTATTAAGTGGTACAAAGCAGCTTTCATTGTTCTGCTTGTAACGATCATTATAAGTCATTCTTCATTGTTATCTTCGTCGTCAGAATCTGTCCAGATGATCTCCTCAACCTCTTCACTTGCATCAGATTTCAACTGTTTGTAAAAATTATGGTGAATTGGGGGTACAAAGGGCATCAGTGACTTCAAATCAAGAATCTTGGCTTTGGCAATTTTCTTTCCATCTGGATACAGCAGTGAGAGTGACACGTTGGTAATTTCTTGTTGCCGACCTCGTTTGTGCTTTGCAACATCAACTGACATAAATGGAGCATCTTCATTAACACAGTATTTAAAGTCAATATGATATGGATAAAGCTTGTTGAAATGCAGCCAATGAATTTTCAGCCACATTACTTTTTGTCCACTTTCATCAGTTTTTCGATTTGTGCTATTTTCTTCAAGTTGTTTGGTTGAGAAAAAGTCACTCTTGGTCAACTTTGTTACAATAAATTCTGGTTTTCGCTTCTTTGCACTTTGTATAACTCTAACCCAGTCAGCTGGAACAAAAATGTCACTGTGGAATTTTTTGTTCTTCTCAATTAATCCAAAGTCTTGATCATTTGGAAGGTATGTGTGGCCAGGAATCAAAAACTTGTGATCAACAATGTTAACTGTCGTTTGATCACTTAGTACAACATAGTTCCACATAAGGGCCATCTTGATGTTGCGGTTCTGACCGCCACAACAGTCGGAATAGCAAATGAGATTAGATGTTTTCACATGCTTCTTGATGTGGTAAAGTAAAGCTGATGCAATCTCTTCCGGGCCACGTGAAGCCTCCGACTCATCCCAAACGTACATATAACCCACATCATTGTTCATGCAATGAATACCAAGATTGTATGTCCAGAGCTGGCGCTTGTAATAACAAATTCCTGTTGATAAAACTGGGGTCGGTAGGGTTTTCTGCAAGTCAAAAGTAAGGACAGTTAGATCATTTTCTAAAATCTTGCTGCGAGCTGTATCTTCCTGAAGTGAAGTTCGAGCACTATCGGCTTTGCGTTGATGTATTTCCAGTTCAAGTTTCAATTTGTGGAGATCACTTTCAGTGTCACAGAATTTAATTTTTGCATTCAATATGTCACACGTCTTACATGTATCTTGAAGTGGTGCATGGAAATGAAGGTTGAAATCTCGATTAAAGCATGACCTGAACACGTGTTCACTTACTGGCTCACTGAATGGTCTTTCTTCTCTACATTTCATTTTAAACAGCTTATACATTCTTGAAATGTTCATATCGGGAGTTAGGTAAGAACGATTTGGATTTTTCTTTCTGCTGTAGTGTGAGGTATAAGTAGGAAATTTTCCTATGAATTCCCTAACATACTGTTGTTCAGAATCTTGAGTTTTGTTGTGTGGTACGTGATTTCCTCTGTGGTCAGTTAAAGGTGTTCCAACTACTTTTTTCTTCAAAACCCTTGAAATTCTGCCATCACTTACTCCGATGACACCCTTAAAAAATGCCTTACATACATGAATATCCAGGCCATCATTGTCCGATAAGAAGTATTGCAAGGAATTTGATCGCCGAGACGATGTAGACACTGTGTAGGTTCTCTTCTTGCTGGAAACTCGTATATGTCCAGCAACATATGCAGACTGCAAAGACCAGTCAGAAGTAGCATAAAAAGCACCATGTAACCATCTTTGCCTGTCCTCTGTAATCTGTTCACTGCACTTCAAAGGACATTGACAGTCAAAGAATTTAAATGTTTTGGCTTCTACTGTGTTGCCGGTGGTTGAAACATATTCATTTCCACTCTGAAGTAATCGCTTTCGGATATTTTTCTTCCATTTACCAATGTTGCGATATCTCTTTCGACTTCGTGGTGTTTCGAGAAATTGTTCGGTGTCTACAGGTACTTGCACAGGATCCATGTCCTCCATTCCTTTAACTAAAACATAATCACAAAAACAAAACTGTTATTTAACACAAACCAAAAAATATTTTTTTTAAATAAATGCAATCAAAGGAGAGTGTGCGAACTGCTTTTAGGCAACAGGATGCTTTCTCTGTTTTCGGTTCTATTATAATGGAATGGCTTACGGTCCACTCACATGCATTTTACAATGTCTTGTTTTATCGCAGCCTTAACCCATTAGTGCCTAGCGTCCCCAAAATTTTTTCGTAATAATAATAGCAGACAATGAGTTTTACTTCTGCAACTTGATTTCTTTAGCTGCAGCTATGCTTATTTTCATGATTAAATATATGAAACATATTTGAAACCTTCACAGTTGATTTATGCCAGCCTGGAAACCTTGTAAAAGTTGACGGGGGCATTTGTGCCTAGCGTCCCCAAAACGGGGACGGTAGGGAAAAAATGGTAATAAATAGAAAACACAAATTTCAGGCAAAATGGTGTTTGGCACTGATGTTCATAAGGTTGAAATTACACTATTTTCACACTTTCATTGAAAAACAAAAAGTCAGGCACTAATGGGTTAAGACAGTCTTTTCAGTCAGATTGTGTCCTGAGTAGTAACCTTGAAGGTGCGTTTTAGCAAATGTCCGTAAGGAATTAACGAGTCTTATAACTATTGCACTGGATCAGAAAAAATATAATTTAGGTCAATGTTCAAAATATTAACAGAAACAGTGGAAATTGGATAACAAATAAAAATATTAATATACCTTTCCAGGCTGTGCTGACCAATAAATGGCAGGACGGCGTTCAGATTTAAAAATAAGTGCATGGACACCGTCCATGACTGTCCAGCCACACTTTAAGCCATGTTTATCGAATTACACATATTTAAAGCTGTAATTACATCAAACCAACCTTCGACAGCCGTGTGTCCGTCCATGCCATCGGAACATAGGTGATCGTTGTATACGATCGTGTCTTGACTGTTGTCGCTACTATAAATATCGGGTTTAACTTCTCCCGAGTAAACATTTTGGTCATCCAATAATGATTTTATCAAATCCGCGTTAAGTTTTATACATTTACGGCCTTTGGCGAACATTTTAGGTGAACGATATTAAGCGCACGACGCCGCAACGCCCCGGCTTGGTGGGTTAGGCCACTCTGGCTCCAGCGCACCGGCCAATGCCAGAACAGACTTTGCATAGAATACCTAATACAAAGAAGAATTTGGGCTGGCCGCTTTGATAGTTGATAGCTTCAAGGTAGAAGAATTAATTGGCATCATAAACACTATATTGGAAAATTTGAGGGTTAGGCCACTCTGGCGCTCAACGCCTCAATTATAGCCTACAGTTATAGAGCGTGCATTTATGCAAATTAGTAAGCCTGCATATAGTCCTATACCTAATCTGAGTCCAACTGCTCTTTTATTGCGCCTGAACCATTTGAATCGAGAGTCTGGTTCATTGGTAAAGATATTTATAAAGATATTTATAAAGATAAATATATATATATATATAAGTTCTAACCCTCAATAACGAGAGTCTGGGTCTCGTTGGTCGGTCATCTCCACTGCTCTAAACGTGTAGGCCTACAAGGTCACGTGCGTGTAGACTTATAATGGCCGCTGTCAATCGCGTTTTATTCCTGGGAAGATCTTCGGAGTCTCGTCTCTTATGTACTGGTTTGTCAATCAGTCAATCATTCAATCAATCAATCAATCAGAAATTATATAGGCTACAGCACCCTTTTTGCAGAATCTAATTCCTTTGAACTCTGAATCATCGTTAAGCTGTTGACATCCTACCGCTACAACCTAAAATCAAGAAATATCTTTTTGGGTTCAGATACATGTACGTGCATACGTGCACGCGCGCAGATACGTACATACGTGTACGTGCATGCACACGTTACATTAGGTCTATATTAACTTGCTAAGCTGTAACTTACGCACATCCACACACGCATGCAGAGTTGATATAATTTTCAGGATCTCGTCCGCTTGATCGCACGACGAATCCGATTTCATTTGACGCCAGAAAGGATGAATTATCGGCGGAGGATGTCCAGCGCAACCAACAGCGACTCCACAACAAAGCTCTTTTTCTCCACGTCAACAGTTCTAACGGTGCATCGCTCCCGACGAAGTCTCTTCATGCCATCTTAACGGTTGTGCCTCTCCTCGTGTCTCTTGCGACGACGTGTCTGCAATCTGCGATGCGTGCACACAGCACAGTAAATGACATGTGACTGCATAGTTTACCATGCCTTTCGCCGTTGTTTTACGGGGAGTTTTTAAGCAGTGTACTGATGCCGAGAGATTAGTGTGAAAGGCTTGCTCATATAATTATATAGCACGTATACATGGTTGCACATGCAACAGTGGACAAGCGCTGTGGCCAGTACAAAAGCAGTAACATGGCCTCTCGGATTAGAATTAAGCGACGTTCTACAACCGATTAACAAATCAGGGGATATTGCAGAGCCATATCTTGCGAGTCTGAGCCGTGCACGTGTAAGGAAGATTATGAGCGATGACTTCGCTTGTTATGATGCACGCTGTGATACAAACGGAAGATGGTCATTGGTCAAGTATAAGACAAACCAAAATCAAACCAAAGGAGACAGTCGCGGTGTTATGTGAATTAGCATAGTAAATCAAAACTAGCTGTACGATATACGATGGGCAATTGGGCATTTGACATATAACGTTGTCGATAAATAATAATATTCGTTTTATTGAAAAACCAGTCGACATAACGCGACAGTTAACAAGCACAAAGGAGCAGCGAATAAAGCCTAGTAAACGTTCACACGATCACAACACAATGGAGACTTCTAAACCACCCGAGTATACCTTCACTGATTCAGTCGGTGTCTGGTTTCATCGCAATCATCCTGGACATCCAGTGGAATCAGAGGCTGCGTCACCCTGAGGCTGATCTTATCCTGTGCAACGAAGAAGACGGCGTAGACGATGCGTAGAAACTGGCATCCGAGCGTGACGAACACGTTGAGCAGGAGACAGAATCCGAGAATGGCCGACTGGAGATGGGCGTAGACTGCGCTGTAGTAGGCCGGAACGAAGACGACCCAGGCGAAGAGGGTCGTCGACACAAAGATGAATCCGGATTCGTTGAAGTTCTCTGGGAGTCGACGAGTGGCGTGGTCGAGCAGAGCGCATAGCATCATGAGAAGGATGTTGAAGGCGAGTGGAATGAGGAACCAGATGACGGACTTCATGCAGTAGATCTCAACGTACTTCTCGTAGGTTGATGGCATCTTCAGAGCAGCCACCGAACCATCGACCGTCTCGGAGATGACGATCAGAATCATCTGCAACACACAACACACCAAAACACAGCGCACAATGAACCTTTTCACTATACAGGGTGGCCCAAAAAAATACACCCCTAGGTTTCTTGCCAATATCTTGGCCAGAAGTAAGAATTTTGAAATTAAATTTTACAGGTGTAAAGACCATTCATATTTACACATGAAGGCCAGATTTTTTGACCCACCCTTTATGTGTGACTATGTATGTATCACGACATGGTATCATAATATATATATATATATAAAGTTTAGCGCACTTCATTAGGCACTAAACTTATACGACTGATGTTAGCGAGTATGTGGCCTGCGTTTAAAAAGAGTTTGTAACTGTATGCTGCTCAAAGTCAAAGGCTGCATTACGTGGCGTATACATGCTCCAAAAAAGAGAGATTCTGTATTGTACAATATAGGAGGAGGACGATAGATTAAAGAGTTGGAGGGTGTGCCATGGGTGTGCATGTGTATTCTGTTATGCCAATACTACGTGATCACTCCGCGCCCCATTCCACTTGGTGCCATCCTAAGACCAAATGTATTGCATAATAATAATACTAATAATAATAATAATAATAATAATAATAATAATAATAATAATAATAACAATGATAATGATAATGATATTGATAATGATAATGATAATGATAATGATAAGAATAACAATAACAATAACAATAGCAATAACAATAGCAATAACAATAACAATAATAATAATAATAATAATAATAATAATAATAATAATAATAATAATAGTAATAATAGTAATAATAATAATAATAATAATAATAATAATAATAATAATAATAATAATAATAATAATAATAATAATAATAGTAATAATAATAATAATAATAATAATAATAATAATAATAATAATAATAATAATAATAATAATAATAATAATAATAATAATAATAATAATAATAATAATAGTAATAATAATAATAATAATAATAATAATAATAATAATAATAATAATAAACGGCCGCTCGAGTAAGATGGCGGCATGTTTACACGGGAGTGATTATTTTGTCTTTAATGATCGTTTTCCAGTCCTTTTACCTTCTTTTTTTAACGGATAGGATGGTTTTATCGGGTTTGCACTTTTGAATCTGTTTCTGCCCAGGTTTGTGTTGGTTTTTGACATTTGAACCCGGGCGTGAGCTCCGCCCATCGGCGCACCTGTGGAAACACAGGTCATAGTTCACAGCACAGCACTGACCACGTCGGCATTTTCACCTGTACAGACTGCTACATAAACGAAACTGTGCACGCACATAAGGACAGTATAGACGTCTACACACACGAATAGCCGTGAATATAGTGTTCACCCAGGGCAATGGACGGCTCGACGCCCCCGAGGTCGTCGCAGAAAAAATCTAGGGGGGCCTGCAGCGTGTGCAGAGTAGAAAGACAGCTGCATAATCGTGATGGGAAAGTTCATCTACATGGACCTAGAAGTCAGCCGTGTCCTGGCTCTGGAAAATTGCCACTGGGGGCCGATCAGTCGACCCAGCCGTTCATGGCGCTGGTAGACCACGGAGCCAGCCCTAGAAACAGTTTAAACCAAGAGGCTGCAACTTCTCACCCGCCAACCCAGCAAACATCAACAGGGATGGAAGCCAGTGGACAAGCATCAGATGAAGGAGCCGGAAGGAATGATGAAACCATCGACGTCACGATCCTTCACCCGACGATGCGACACAGAATCTTGAAGCGCATCCCAAAAGGCGCCAGGCCGAGCGTTGGTAGGCTTTTAACGACAATCATCAACAAAATCCTCATCGACCCAGACAATCCATCACACTGGCACATGATGTTGACCTTCGGCGCCGGGATTCTGGAGCAACCGAAAAGAGGAGGCAAGCGCCACAATTTGACAACGACAATCAAAACCAGGGTTAACGGCTTCCTCGCTGATTGGCCACGCAAGTGGGCAGAGATCACTGCACAGGACTTCACGAACAACAACTACAGACGCAGGGCCAACCTAAGTGATGAGCAGACAGTGGCAGCAGCTGTAGCGTCAAAATTGGAAGACGGCAACATTAGAGCTGCAGTAAGAATTCTATGCTCGAGTGACAAACCGGCAAACGTGGACCGAGAGACGCTGGAGGAATTGCGATCGAAGCATCCAGATCCTCCAAACGACCGACCGGTCATCACACCAAAGCCCCGATTGGCGCCCTTACAGATCAGCGAAGAGCAGATGAGGGGACACATACGGTCTTTTCCGGCCGGCTCTTCAGGGGGACCGGACGGCATTCGACCACAACACCTGCTGGACCTGGTGACCTGTTCCGATGTTGGAAAGGAACTCGTGGAAGCCATCACTGGGTTGGTCAACCTCCTCCTGACAGGAGTCTGTCCAGCGCAGATCAGACCGATCTTGTTCGGCGGAACGCTCATCGCACTACGGAAGAAGACTGGAGGCCTGCGTCCGATAGTGATCGGCTACTACTGGCGCCGACTAACATCTAAGAGCGCCAACTCCAACACGGTTCAAAAAGCAGCCACATACCTCGCGCCGCGCCAGGTCGGAGTCGGAGTACCAGGAGGGGCGGAAGCGGCATGCCACGCAGCGAGGAGATTCTTAACGGAAATGCCCAGCGACTCAATCATGGTAAAACTGGATTTCAAAAATGCATTCAACAGCCTGCATAGAGATCGGATGCTCCTGGCATTGGACGAGATCGCGCCAGAGCTGACACCATACAGCCACCTCGCATACGCGGAAGCAACAATACTGCAGTTCGGCAAATACACACTGCTCTCACAGGTCGGTCCCCAACAGGGTGACCCACTAGGACCATTGCTGTTTTGCATACCGCTGCAGCCAATCCTGCAGAACCTGTCCTCAGGTCTGACGTTGGGTTTTCTGGACGACCTAACGTTGGGAGGAGCAGCGGCTGTGGTAGCGGAGGACGTGAGGGAGATAGAGCGTCAGTGCGGCATCATGGGCCTCGAACTCAACCGTGAAAAGTGCGAGGTGATTGCACGATCAGACGAATGGAGGAAGCATCCGGCTCTACATCAGTTTAGCCCAGTAACCGTGGAAGATGCTTGTCTTCTGGGAGCGCCTCTATCACCGGATAAGGCCTTAACAACGTGCCTGGAGTTTCGATGCTGCGAGCTGGCACTTGCAATCTCAAGACTGGAAAACATCGCCAAACATGATGCGCTGGTCCTGCTAAGAAACGCCCTATGCTCTCAAAAAGTGCTGCACATGCTGAGATGTTTCCCCTGCTACGAACACCCGCTGCTGGACAAATATGATGAAATACAGAGATGAGGCCTTTCCTCTATTCTAAACATCAGCCTGAATGACACTCAATGGCACCAAGCTTCTCTACCAGTTAAACTGGGAGGACTGGGCATACGTCGGGCTGCTTCGCTTGCGCTACCCGCCTTCTTGGCTTCCGCTGCGAGCACCCGCGCTCTCCAGTCCTCCATGCTGGGCCATGTTCGACCAGACCAGGATGAGCAGGAGGAACATATGCTGCAACGATGGTCTGAAGAAAGTCAAACAACACGACCAGACAATCAGGCAGCATATAAACAAGCATGTTGGGACGGACCACCGATAGAGAAGGTGAAGGATTCGCTGACCGAAGGATGCAACGACGAATATCATCAAGCAAGACTGAAAGCGACAGCGGCGCCTCACGCTGGAGACTGGCTATTCGCACTCCCGATCTCATCATGCGGGTTACGAATGGATGATGAGACGATCAGAGTGGCAGTGGGCCTCAGACTAGGAACGATGACCTGCGAACCCCACACGTGCCCTTGTGGGATGAATGTGACTGCAGAGGGTTCGCATGGCCTATCATGTAGCCTTGGCCCGGGCCGAATAGCCAGACATGCGACAATAAATGACATCATAAGCCGAAGTCTTGCACAAGCTGGAATGCCGAACATCAAGGAACCACCCGGTCTCTCACGCACAGACGGCAAAAGACCTGACGGAATGACTTTGATTCCGTGGCGAGGAGGACGCAGCCTCGTGTGGGATGCCACCATCATAGACACGGTTGCTCCTTCCTACCTACATGCAACGGCTGCAACGGCGGGGGCGGCAGCTGAATTGGCAGACACGAGAAAAACTGCCAAGTACGACCACCTGCTGGCCAACCACCACTTTGTCCCCGTGGCCCTGGAGACCATGGGTCCTATTAACAACAATGGACTTGATTTTATTAAGGACCTGGGAAAACGTTTAACGCTAATCTCTGGAGATACTAGAGAGACATCTTATCTTTTTCAACGTCTTTCTGCCACCATCCAACGCTTTAATGCTATTTCTTTCCGGGGCACTTTTGCCCAACCATGCACTACCGAGTGAGTTGCCGTTCCAGAGCGATTTAAAAAAATAAAAAATAAAAATAAAAAATAAAAAAAATAAAATAAAAAAAATAATAAAAAAAAAAAATAATAATAATAATAATAATAATAATAATAATAATAATAATAATAATAATAATAATAATAATAATAACAATAGCTTAGCAGTGAATTATCTAGCGACGATGCTTATTGCAAAGGCATCATCCAATGGCGTATACTATGCAGAGCCAAACCGTAATTAGGCTACGTCAGCATATGGAATAACGAGAGATAGAGAAAGACAGACAGACACACAAACAGACAGACATACAGAAAGAGACAGACAGACAGACAGACAGAGACGAATACAAAGGCAGAGATAGAGAGAGAGACAGAAACTCAGACTGAAACAGAGACGGAGACGGAGACAGAGAAAGAGAGAGGCAGAAGAAGAGACAGAAACAGGGATAGAGACGGAGACAGAGACAGAGATAGAGACAGAGAAAGAGAGCAAGACAGAGAAGCCGAGAGAAACAGAGAAAGAGACAGACAGAAACAGACACGGAGACAGAGAGAGAGAGACAGAGACAGAGACAGACAGAAACAGAGACAGAAACAGAGACAGAGACAGACAGAAACAGAGACAGAGACAGACAGAAACAGAGACAAAGACAGACAGAGACAGAGACAGAGACAGACAGAAACAGAGACAAAGACAGACAGAGACAGAGACAGAGACGACCCGTGGTGAAAAAGCAATCAGAATCAGATAAAGCAGATGATCTTGTTGCATAGTGATGAGACCGATATATATATATATATATATAAATAATATAATGTATATACATATAAATATATATATAAATTGTGGGGCGCGGTGGTGTAGTGGTGGCGTCGTTGCCTTGAAGAGGTTCGAATCCACCTCAAGTCGCCGCGTATATAGGGACCTTGGGCAAGTCCTTCACTCACAATTGCTCAGCGCTTCGGCGTGAAACTCCGATGCAGTGTCCGCTCTGCAGTCGGGAGCGCCTCTGAGTAGAAAGAGCTTGAAGGGACGCTATAACAAGTGCGCATTCAAACATACATATAAACAGAGAATCAGAGATGGTGCCTGAATCCCTTGTAGCCAGAACATAGTCCGAGCACAACCATAGACTAACAGTAACACGTTTAGGTCGATTTATGCCACAAATAAATTATCGACAGAGAAAATTTCCGGAAGGGCAACGACCTGGCAAAGACTTTTCAACCCGGGCATATGCCCTTACCGTCCTTACCATAGGCACAATCACGTCCTAAAAGTTGGGGGGGGGGACCATAATGAATCACGTCCTAAAAGTTGGGGGGACCATAATAATAAAGCTAGGGGACCACTCAAAAGTTGGGGGGACGCGTCCCGTGGGTCCCATAGGGTGGTTGCGCCTATGGTCCTTACGTATACTCTCCAAACTTCTAAAACACCGCTCGAATGTTAATCGCTGGGCAGCAGTTTATTCACGAGCGCCGCGTCGAATCGGAAGGGTTGTTCAAAGGGTATAATAATATTATAGTCCGATTAAGGAGTCGGAGTGCAGTTTCTTGAAAGTCAGAAAGGCAGAGTAATGTTAGGTCGAGAATTGGAAGGCGTATAGGATGATCAAGTCTGTCGGTACAAGAGTTTTTACAGAGGCTGACTTCTCAGTTTTAAGTGGAAAGCCCGATAAGTGATGGTTAGAGCTGAGCCTGAGGAAGATGATGAGGAAGACGATGATGGCACTGAAGCGCCGCCTCTCCATATAATGGACTGTTGCATGCATGTGTTCAGGGCGGATACAGACATTTTGGAAGGGAGCCAACATTGTTGGTCTTGGGTGAAAAAATCTTTGACATTTCGCTGAAAAATCTGCTGATTTTTGGTCTTTCTCCCTAAAATTTCTAAAACCGTGGCAACCCCGGTTATGTAAAAGCCGATGACCTTCTTCTAGACATGTGATACTTTTCTCTCTCTTTTACCTTTTCCCGCTGCATCAACTGTGCACGATACAGTCACAGTTCCACGTTTTCATATATCGGCAATGAAGAAGAAAAAGATAGACACACGCAGAGACAGGGAGGAAGACAGACACAGACGTAGATACGGACAGAGGCTCCATAGAAGCCATTTTTATAGTCTTAGTGTATGCACACGTCGGACCCACGTCATTCATGCTGCATCGTGAGAAAGTGTCATAGGCAATGATTGTTTTTCTGCAATGCTGTCTATAGTAATGGCATATAATAATAATTTAACGGTGAATTAATGGTATATATATATATATATATATATTATAGTGTATGACAGTTGATGGGTAGTGCTACGTATACATGCACGAATGCTAGGCGTTCGACTCCTCCTCCTCCTCCGCCTCCTCCTCCTCCTCCTCCTCCTCTACTCGGCCTCGGCCTCTCTTCTTTCATTGTGTGCCCAACTGTGATCGAACGGCCCTACATTCATACGAAACCGTTTCATGCATTAACGTTATAACTGCTCCGTCTTCACCTCGCACAAAACATTTCTATGGCGTATATTCAGTCACAGGACTATAGGAATTTTCATAGGATATATATACAAGTATGTATGTATTATGCACCGACATAATTGCACGCACACGTCACGTATATGTATGCATGAGCGACTATGAGTTAGTTGGCTGTTAAAAGTGAGCGCGACTGTTGACAATGGCATGGGAGGGTGTTAGGTGAGGCTATAATAGAGAGCAGTAAGTGTTGTTGAAGTTGCAATATGGCGTCACACCCTGAACTTGACGAATGGAGGGACGACACATCATCAGTCATTTACGGACCGTCGACTCCATTCGACGCCCAGTCATCCTCCTCCTCCTCCTCGTCATCCTCCTCCTCCTCCTCCTCTCCTCCTCCTCCTCCTCCTTCTTCTATCTCGCTTCTTCCGCTCAGTGCTTTAACGACCAAAATACGTGCGTCAAACCGTTTTTGTGACGAAATAGCAGCTACATGTAGCTCATTGCATTGTATGCACTCTTATGCATGCTTATTATATATATATATATATACTATATATATATATCGTGTGTGTGCACGGTTTCGCTATATATATATATATATATATATATATATAATTGTGTTAGGCTATGAAGGGTTGGATTTAGCAATCTAATGCCTTTAGATCAATTTTTTGCCGCCCCTAATATTCATGTTAATTAGTTTAACTTCGTCTAAATTATGATTAATTGTCAATTAAGCTTATTACTGTTAATTATTTATTTATTTATTACCGACTCGCCTGCAGTTTGGAATTTATCTTTTTAAGTTGAATATTTAACCTAAAGGTGATAAGTTTGCTGATCATGGAATGTGCCATCCCCTGAAGCATTCTTGAAACCAACCAAGCATTTCGAGATCTGGACAGTGGTGGTATTAGGGATTAATGTAGATAATGTTTACTAGGAAAAATGTCAAACACGAGCGTGACATTCATGCACACGGGGGGGGGGGGGGGCGAGGGCGGGGGGGGGGCGGGGCGGGAGGGGAAGAGAAACAATGGGCTTATGTATGAAATAGGGGTTAGGTATTGAGAGTGAGTAAGGAATTAAGAAGGGAATCAATGAATGATTATGCACAAGAGTGCAAAACCTTCAAGGCAATGTGCTGAAGAATCAAAGAAGGCTAATTCAACGTTAGTCATGAATCATGATAAGGACACCAGAGACAAGGATACCATATCAAGGCTGTGAAAATTACTGGTTAGGCCACAGTTGGAATACTGCATCCGGGTATGGAAGCAATACCTGAAGCAGGTCATGGAGAAGCTGGAGAAAGTGCACAGAAAGGCTACGTAAAGGATTTGGGAGAGTTTTTCCGAGTAAGCACCCAACAAAACAACTGGGGTCACAGGTACAAATTGTTTAAGAAGCCGAAAGAAACATTATGGCAGAAATCCTTCAGTGTTAGAGTTGTAGACTTGAGGTACGATTTGGATGACAGCACTGCATCCTCAGTGGACGCAGTCACAGCGTCTATAGGAGAAATCTAGGAAATTGGGCTATTCACGTTTCCAGGTCAGTATTCAGTGTTTCTAACGCAGACCCAGCGTCTTCTGAACCACTCAAAACCCTTCTTATGTTTTGTTATGTTCAGTGGCGTAGACAAGAGGGGTTCAGGTGTTAAAACCTCCCCATTGACCTAGGAAAAAGTTTTTTAAAAGGTTATTTATCCACTTAAATAAGAAAAAACAAAACAATTGCTTGTAGTAGCAATTGTTTTTCTTACTTTATTCCCTTTGTTGCTTTATTTCCTTTTTATTTACTATAATACTGTAGCACACTACTACAGTAAATACAGTTGGGTTGGTGTCAGAAAGGGCATACGGCCAGGTCAAAAAAATCCCAACCCCCATCATAAATTCCTGGCTACGCCACTGATTATGTTATGTTATGCTTTGCTACGCTACGGTACGTTTTGTTATGTTATGGTCTCGTGTGTGCCCACGAATTGTTTACATAATTTTTATTCAAAAAGTATAATGGACTGTTCAAAACAACACATTATTATGAAAACATGTGTAGGCCTATAACCCTATAGACGTAAGAAAATGGTAGTATACGGCGAACTGTTATAGCAGCATATGAGTTGACTTTTCACAGCTCAGTGAGTCTGTCTCGATAACGAAGACGATCACGTGGTGACAGTGAATGGATCGCTGGCGTCATCGATGTTGCCAGAGACATCGAAGGTCGTCGCATTTGACAGGAATACCTTCGTCAACTAAATATTATATTAGATACACGTGCTGTGCACTGAAGACCGCACAGACGGTAAATCAGCATGAAGTATACGATGGGAAGTCACTTCTCAGCTATTAAACCGCACAGACAGTAAAAAAGAAGAGGACTATACGTCTCGGAAAGCGACAGTATGCTAGCAATAATCATATTGGCAACATTTTTTGGATGGCTATATACTTTTCCATAGTAAACGTGTCACCGGCTTTATGGAGTGGGGGGAGGGGCTGGGAGTGGGGGGGGGGCGGTCGTGTTTCTTCGTATAGAGAAACTGCGCAGTGCGCGCCAGTTACCTAAATAATGCCACACGGTCATGCGTCATGAACTTTCGACCTTTCATTCCTCTGTCTTTTCAACCATGCAGCCCCTCGATCGTTGAGTTGACGTTTCTTCTAACTGCCGTTTATTCTAGGCTTCTAGCTGCCATTTATTCTAATTATTGCTTATTCTAGCTGCCGTTTATTCTAATTATTGCTTATTCTAGCTGCCGTTTATTCTAATTATTGCTTATTCTAGCTGCCGTTTATTCTAATTATTTCTTATTCTAGCTGCCGTTTATTCCAACTGTTGTTTATTCTAACTGCCGTTTATTCCAGCTGCCGTTTCTTCTAACTGTTGTTTATTGTAATTGCCGTTTATTCTAACTGTCATTTATTCTAACTGTTGTTTATTCTAACTGCCTTTCATTCTAACTGCGATCGACTCATCACATCCGAACAACAATAGCCTAAACGACTCCATTGTGTTTCGTCTTTAGGTGTCGCCACGTAAATATGGGCGAGGTTAGTTCTCCAGTTATGTAGACAGGGTGAGAATTGCCGGAGAGGGGTTGTGCGGGTTCAACCCCCACCCATATTCTTTCTTAGCAAGTCATAGTAAGCCTAGGGTCCTCATTGAACACCCAAGTCCACATAAATCAAGGTCTGGCCAACAGTTATTTTTCTACAATTTTTCTGCTGTATATGTGATCGTCATATGGGAGAGCTGACTGGCTGTTGAACCTGGCTGTATAACGCTAACTCTGCGGGTTCGAGGTTGCCGAGGAACATGATGTAGGTCGCTTGTTAAAAACCTTGAAAAGTCCTCAAGGCACTAGCTTCTAGTATCATCAAGTAGGCTAACTATGTAAGTGAATAATTAAGCAAGCAAGAAAGCAATTACGAAATTGAGTGAGTACGCAAGTACATGATTATTGCACTGCATTACGTTGAAGAATTTCAGCGGGGCAGTGCGAAGGACCCCAATATAAAAACGTGCCAGTGTGTGTGTGTGTGTGTGTGTGTGTGGGTGTGTGTGTGTGTGTGTGTGTTGATGTGCAGGTAACTATGCATGCCTGCATATAAGCATGCATGCAGTCCAGGTAATTTCCAGTGGTTCTAACAAAGATTAAGAGTATTCTGAAGCTTCAGAATACACAATGTTACACATGTATATGTTCGTATGTATGTATATATGCATGCATGTATGCATGCAGGTATCCGGCGTTGCCCTGGAAATTTAGGATTCGCCCCGCTCCCAGCCAATTTCCAACTTCCTACCCCACTTGACCCCATTTGCACTCCTACTGCGTACCCCATCTTTTTCCCACCCCACCCAGACCCACCCCGCCCACCCTACCTCACGACACCCAACCCGACCCCACCCACCACCCCACACCCCACTACACCACATCCCACCACACTCTGACCTCCACCGGTACGCGACCCGTGAAATTTTGGTTTGCCGGACAAATTTTCTCCCCGTGCGGCCCACCCCACCCCACCACGCCCCACCAGTGCCACCACACTCCACCGGTAAGCCACCCGTGAAATTAGGGTTTTCGGGCATTATGTGCACTATATATACATGTATATATGCATGCGCATTACACACCCTGTCTGTGTGCATTGTGCACATATGCGTATACTAGTATTCTTCTGCAGATCGTGTGCGTTGTTTGTGTCAATGGTGGCAAAAACAGAAACGAGTCAGGCGTAAACTTGGCAGAACGGGCCATATATATATATATATTATATATATAATGCATATAATATGCTTCAGTGAATCAGTTATAACGGTTCAAAGACTCAGGACACAGCAGTAACCCTGCAGTCCACACTCAAGTAAACGCAAACGGGGTACGTTCAATTTGTTGCTTTCATCAACGACTGCTGTAGTGTTAACAGTTAAATATATTTGACAATATAAGCTTACTTCGTATTTTAATAGTTTCACTGCTTAATTGAAACAGACTTTGCTAGGCTGTGGCCGATAATTTTTTTAATCGTCATTTATTATTTATTTCGTGCATTCAGAGCATTTATATAGTGCATTTATGTAGCACTAGCATAATGTCTCCAAGATTGCTGTTCACTGCGTGCATAAACGTTGTGCGGATAAGAACAACATTCAAGTAGGCTATTCACCGAAAATAAGTGAACTGTAATTATAAGTTTATCTCAAGTTACAAGACAAAACCTAGTTCGAAAATAACATCGCGATTTATAAATAGGTCTAAGCCAGTGGTTTTCAACCTTTTTCGAGTGGCGGAACCTTTCTCAAAGCACTATTTACTCGCGGAACCCTGCGCGTTTCACCCGTCCAGTATTTCAAGAAATAGGCCTACACAACCTACAGTTGCATTTTGCAAAATTATGTAATAGACCTATTTAGATTAAATGTACGTTCTTTGCACTTCAGCTGGTGCAGTCAATAGGATCACAACTATCCACATAAATATTTGCCTTCTTGCTTCAGAATTCTAGAAATGCAGCGCACAAAACTCGGTCAGAGAACAACTGCATTTCTGCTCTATTTCGCCAGCAACTATCCATCCATCTGACAGATGGATAGAATATTGAATAATGAGAAACACGCTCTATTTTGGATTAGTGTTATGAGCAAGTTGTGTTAAAGTAGGCCCTATCCTTTTTCAAGTTTACTGCGAAATTTGTGCATGGATTAAGTTTTGGACACATCTTAGGTAGACGCGTGTAGGCAGACGTAAAGGATGTGATTCATCTTCAACGTAAAAATATCGTTTGAGCTAAATCGTAATGAGACTCAGTGTGGTGACTGACATGTCATGAGGCAGAGGGGCTTGAGCTTATTTGGGGAGTTTCAGCTTCGTCCTTGCACCTGAAAAAGTGCTTCTGCTACAATATAGGGCTCTAAGCTCTAAAGGTTATCACAAGATTCTGATAAGGGAGATGTGCATTAGCCTAAGTTGTTAAGTCGTTTAGGAATTCAGTTTAGAGTTTAGTCTATGGTGATGTAAAATTGTAGGACTCGCATAATGTCTAAATTATTGCACACGCAAAGGAATGATTACAGTTGCGTAACGTTATGTTTTCAGCTGGGGAACGCAATAGGTATACAGTTTATTTTTGACTTTTCAGCGCATGAACTTTTGACTGAACCGCCCGTACGTATATAATTATAACCAACAATATTGGAAAGACGTCGGTTTTGAAACATCTGACGATGAAAAGAAGCGAGCGAAAGATGAACCTATATAAGACAGCAACCGTTTTATTCGTTATCGCTTTTGTGGCTTTGGAAAATGGTGAGTCGCGAATCTTACTTGTCAGTGCACATTCAACTTATACATATTATATAATATATGTTGTATATATAGGCCTATATTATGTAATCAAATAAGAGCAGACACCGACTTTATACGATAATGCTCATTCACATCAGCTGCAGTAATCGAACAATGTATGTCACTTTGTTTCATTCATTCATTCATTTGTTCATTAAGAGGATTCATATAGCGCTCCTTCAATGTGGCCACACAGAAGCGCTCCCGAGCCCAGAACAGCTGAAGTTGTCAACAGAAAATTTGTTGACGATGTCATTTTAAAGGGATGGCCTTATTCGCTATTCATCTATGTTTACTCAAGATGCAAACTCTGAATATTTATTCAAGATACTCGTTCAAAAAGCTTGTAGTCTACATGACATTTTTTATGTGTCAAAGTAAACTATATAGGGTAGACTGTGATAAAGCTTTCAGCGTTGTATTCGACTATATCTGGCTGGTTTTCACTTTTCAGTGCCTACTCGTGAATGAGCGTGTGGTTTGAGCTTAGCTATAAAATAGCTCTTTAGAAATGTTGAGTTTACATGCGAGAATTTTTTAAAATTACCTTTCATTCTGTCATCGTTTCAGTGTCTAGGTTACATGCTGATCAACCAGACACTCAGAGAATAACCCGATCGATTAGGTCTTAAGCGCATCCGGGTCCTTGCGTAAGCGGCACGTTGCTTACTTTCCATTAAAAAGCAGATGCAAAGAGGAAGTAGGCCGTTGGCTGGGATTAAATGAAAACCTCTTTTTGTATTCAACAACTGACAACTTCAGCTGTGCTGGGCTCGGGAACGCTTCTTTGTATGCTATGCACACGGGTTCAAATGGCACCGCAAAATTTCGAGAATTTTGACCTATTTGTACTGGGAAACTGACAATAATACTGACATGATGTAATTAGGCGACAATGAATCACACACGAAACAACTATGAAATATTGAATGAAATGACGACTTTGTTAATCCTGTGTTGAGGGCTAAATATCAACAAACGCTTGTGCTTCCGCGAACCGAAGTTCGGCAGTGGAACTCAGATGCGGTCTTTCGCCCATACCGTAAATGTGTTATCAATGTGAATTTAATTTAAATGTAGATATAACTAAAAATTTTATGCATGGGCGGAGTTTATCAGGGTTAGGGTGGCTAAGCCTCCCCCAAGAAGCCCCATAGTCATGTTTTTCACCGTGTAAATGGTCTATTTTTTCGGGCTTAGCTCCCCAGCACTTCCAACTGATGACTTCCTTCTGGACCAAGTTTTTAGCCCACCCCCCCCCAAAAAAACGACACCAAACTCCGCCCATGCTTTTATGTGACTGCAATTAAAATTTAATGCAATTTAGATTCAATTTCAATGCAAATGTAGGCCTAATATAGGCCCTAATTAATGTAATAAAAATGAAATGTAATTTCAATGTAAGTTTATGAAATAATTTCTCTGGGCCACACGAAGAGCACGGTCGTCGATTCAACTCCGATTAACAAACCCTTCAGAACAGATGGGGGTCCGTAGCTCAGTTGAGAGAGCGCTGGTAGTTAAACTGAGTGTCATCCACGGAACCCGGGTTCAAGTCTCGCTCAGGGCATTAATTTATTAAAGTTTCTGTTAGCTGCCATTGGCGATTTGCTGTTGCGTTGTTTGACTCGAGATCTGCTGAAAATAAGATAGCCCCTCCCACTTCTGACTTTGCCGAATCAGGAGTCAGTGGCGTATCCAAGGGGGGGGGGGTTTGGAGTTAAACCCCCATTGGCCTCGGCAAATTTTTTAAAGGTTATTTATCCACTTAAATGAGAAAAACAAAACAATTGCTTGTAGTAACCATTGTTTTTCTTACTTTATTCCCTTTGTTGCTTTATTCCCTTTTTATTTACTGTAAAACTGTTGGGCTGGTGTCAGAAAGGGCATCCGAAAAAAAAACATGAAAAATTCTTGGCTACGCCACTGTCAGGAGTGATCCAGCACTTAGGCCATTAGTGTTAAGTTACCGAACCCACTGCTGTAAAGCCGACCTGCGTGTCGTGCTATAGTGGGCCGAATTTCGTATAACCTGCACCTGTAATCATTCTGCGGTTTGTCAGATTGAATCATTAAAGAAGATTATTATCAGAATCACACAAATACTGCAGTGATTGTATATATCGCCTGACTTTACCTTGCTTTTTAGCACCTTATGTTGGTCTACCCTATTATCGGTAGACGACCTATATTAACTAACCCTGCATTCAATTTCATATGCTTTACCTTGCGTTGTTCCATATCTTATGCCTTAACTTGCCTTACATAAACTTACAACTTCCTTCTCGTACATGGGCGCCCGCAGAAATTTTTGCAGAGGGGGGCAACAATTTTCGATGAACGCGGTTAAATGTTTCAGCAGCCGAGCTTGAAATGCAAAGCTGGAAATTACGAACAGAAGTATTTTTCAATGAGGTTTCTTAATGCAAATTTTTCAGTTTCATTTTGTGTATTAATATGAATAGTTTCCTTAGTGCGAAGAAACTTGTTAAAAGTGGGTTCCTGAAGCGGTGCTGTAATATTATAAGTCCATTGAATGAATGAATAAATAAATGAAAAATAGGTGTCAGTTTTCAAGGTGCAAGCGTTCCTCTAGCTACTTCTATAGTGTAATAATAATTTCTAAACTTCTAAAGTGCCACTCAAAAGCCGATCGCATGGCTCCAGGTTATTCACAAGTGCTAGATGCACCTAGTCAGAATGCTGTTCAAAGGGTAGTCAGAATGAGGTCCGAGTCCGGTAGCCAAAGCAGTAGCTGATAATGCGGATGTCGTTATGGAAGGTGGAGGATCAGATGAGTGGGTGTGGGTAATATCAATTCTTTTGAGAAGTTTCCGGTGGAACTCCCGTGAGGTTATAACCAGAGCCCTTTATCCAAGGTTCTCTTCAGTTTGACCTTCCTATAGATTCTGTACTGGCAGCATGCAAAATGGACAAACTGCAGCCTGGCTTCTAGGTTCTAACAGACTTGATTTATATAAATTATATTGGTCAATAAGCAGATCTCCCTAACGTGGAGCCTAATTGAATTCGGTGCACTGTTGAGAAATTTCAAATTTTGGCATTGGCATTGATACTTAATTCTGTGCAGTTGTGAAAGGTTGCATGACAGCGAGATTCCAATCAAGTATACAGGCCATGATCGATAGACCCGCCTGAGGGTTAAAAGTCAATGGTCATTGTTCAAACTTTTAGAAAGATGTCGATAATGCAAGGCAGAAAATTAAGAGCATGTTTATTTCTACAGAGATTTCTAAACATAGATTTCTGACTTTCACTGTCGTTCATTTCATTAGTGCGTTAATGCGAAGAAATTAGTTAAAAACACGAAAGTAGTAGTTAGAAAAAAGTGTAAAAGCTTCCTGGGGGCACTTCCAGGGGAGCAAGTGCCCCCCGCTTGCCCCTATGTGCGGGCGCCCATGTTCTGGTATACCGTCTGGCATTGGATTGCGTTGCCTTCTTATACCTATGTAGTATGTACTTTGTCTTATCTATTTTCTACAGTGTTCTCCAATTGCCGTTATCTTCCATTATAGGTGGGGTGACTGGGCAGTGTGTGAGTAACCCAGTGAACCGCGCAGTGTGGGAAGGGACGCAGAATATATCGATGGAGTGCGCCCCTAACCCCGACCAGGTCTACTGGATCTGCTACCCAACATCCGACGAGCTGGAAAATGCTAAGATCAACGACGAATTGGGAGTCGTCGCAAGTGATTCGAGGAGTCAATATAGGATCGACCCGAAGGGTCTGACCATCCACGAAGCGACCATCTACGAGGGAACGGACAAATACAATACAGCCGGAATCTGCCTCGGACTACATGGAAATGAAACACGATTGGTGGGAGCCAAGCTGATCGTAGTTCGTAAGTTCACTTGATTAGACGATGTATGCATGGACGTAATATGTATGCATGTGTACATGTATGTGCGTGTATGTATGTATATATGTATGCATGTGTATGTGCGTGTATGTATGTATGTATGTATGTATGTATGTATGTATGTATGTATGTATGTATGTATGTATGTATGTATGTATGTATGTATGTATGTATGTATGTATGTATGTATGTATGTATGCATGCATGCATGCATGTATGTATGTATGTATGCATGTACGCATGTACGCATGTACGCATGTAATGCGATGTATAATGTAGGCAACAGCCTCAAAGCATTCTTCATCATTCTCAGATGACGGTCCTGTTTGCACACTGAACGTGACATCCCCATCGAACGGCGTGCCAGTCCAACTCCGATGCACCTGTTCGTACGCCGACCACAGCGTTCATCCCGTGCGACCGATCTTCATCATAAAGACGGGCGATGATACGATTTTCCACGAAACGATCTACCCCGAAAGGATCAACCAGCACATCTTCGTGGCAGAGAAGATCATCGAGATGGCCTACAACGCTTGCGTCCCCCTCGTCATCACGATGGAATTCGATCCGCCGACGGATATACAGTACGAGTTCATGGCTCAGAATAAACCGGACTTCAGCAGCTCTGTAACGTTTGCAGGTAGATTTATATACTTGTTTCGATTTCTTTGCCAGTTAGGTCGTGTGTCACCAACTGTGGTAAGTTTGAGACTATAGTTCATTCACAGTAAGTCATAGTAATTTAATTATTCAATGGGTTAAGCGATTGGGTACCCCCTCCCTCCTCACTACCCGGATGTTACCGTTTGATGGACGAAGCAGACGTAAATCACGTAGCCTAATACTCTTAAAGGAGATCAGATGGAACTTAAATCATGTAGGCTACTACACGGCTGTATCCACCTATTGTTCAAAAACCGTCTAAGCCCTAAGCTCTGCTCTCGCGATCACATGACTTTGAACTGCTCATAATTTCATAAAAGACGACTTAATTTCATCTCTCGAGTACTTTTAGGATTGTACGCATTGTTAGCTCTAGGAATCAGTAAACAATTTTTCCGAGGCGTACAATGTTGTCGTCATCGGCGGCAGTAGCGTAGCCAGGAATTTTTCATGGGGGGGGTTTTATGGCCGGAAACCCTGTTTTTTGCTATTTTTCTTACTTAAATGGAAAAATAACCTTTAAAAAAACCTTTTTTTCGGAGCCAATGGGGGGGTTTTGACCCCCGAAACCCCCCTTGCCTACGCCACTGATCGGCGGATACGCTGCATTGCAATGTACAATGTCAATGCTATAGGTTATAATTATATATTTTTATTGTGGTAGATTGGATTTGTAGCGGGTACATTACAATGCACAATGCTATATGGTAGATGGGCTTTGTAGTGGGTACATTACAATGCACAATGCTAGGCTATATGGTAGATGGGATTTGTAGCGGGTACATTAAAATGCACAATGCTATAACTATGGAATATGGGATTTGTAGCGGGTACATTACAATGCACACTGCTATATGGTATACATAGGATTCTGTAGCGCTATTGTTCCATATTTCAGCTACGTCGGATGATTGCCTGAGGGACGTCGCTAACGTCGCTGTTCTCGATGGGACCCATGACGTCATCGTTGGCTCGTCACGTGATCCGCAGACGTTGCAGAGGAAAGTGTCTCCCACTAGCGACCAGCTGGCCGAACGACCGATCACCGACTACGACAAAGGAGTCTTTCCCAACATGACGCAGTACTACAGCGAAAGCAAGAAAGGCTTGATCATTGCAACAGCCACTGCGGCGACCACGGGAAATAGAATGACAACGGCTGGGATCTACACGGAGAAGGACAAGTCCGGAAAACTCAAAGGATTCAAAGTTATCGTCGTCCGTACGTACATTTATATTCACTCTATTTGGCCTTAAATATAATTTTTATATACATTCATACTTGTACCATATATGTACAGTTGTACACATACATACAATGTACATATATATATACTTATATAGGCATATTTATAGATACACGACTCGCCCTTAAAAATATGCAATCCAACTTCTGCAATCCCATACCGGGCACATGCATAGTCTACCACTCAGTATTTCCAAGAATTTGGACAATTAGCCTAAACATTGATAAAATTATAGACGTTTGCAAATGGAAGAGTTTATGTAGGCCTACCATTATTAAAACGGCCTTTTACCACATGCACTTAATTGTTCAGTGTACCTCGCCTTACATCTGATGGCCAGTCATATTATTCATTTATAAATTTGACTTTGTGTATACCTGTGCACTCATACCAACACTCGTCTGTTCTGTAGGCCTATACAATGTATTGGCTCCAGCTTCTGGAACTCTCTTCCTCCATATTTTCAACGCCAACCAAACTCTAGATTATTTAAATACAAACTCCAACCTTATTTTGCTTTAAACACTTCCTGAGTTTAATAATTGGTGATGACGATGTCCATGAGGTATAACACAATAGCGTTTTAGTGGGGCGCGGTGGTATAGTGGTGGTGTCGTTGCCTTGAAGCCTGAAGTTTCGAGGTTCGAATCCACCTCAAGTCGCCGCGTAGGGACCCTGGGCAAGTCCTTCACTCGCAATTGCTCAGCGCTTCGGCGTGAAACTCCGATTCAGTGTCCGCTCTGCAGTCGGGAGCGCCTTTGAGTAGAGTGCTTGAAGGGGCGCTATAACAAGTGCACATACAAAAAACTATAGCCTAGTCCAACTTACCGTCGCAAAAATGCATTAGCATTCTTAAGTCACGGATCCAACTGAGCCTTCTAACGTAGGCTATAGCAGCATACGCTGTTATTCAAAGTCTTATAAAAGTTGTGTGGTGGCGTCCATTTCTGTTTCACAGTCGGTCTTCCCACCTGCTCGAGCAACGTCAGCGACTCAACCCCTCCCAAGAAAGGCGACGCAGTGAAGCTGACCTGCGTTGCAACGTACGCCGACCACTCGCTGCACCAGTTCAACTCACGTATGACCCTAACGCGTAACAGCGTCCCACGAAGCACGACGACTCCGTCGAAAACCAGATCAAGTGACGGCAATCTGTTCGTCGTGAATGCCGAATTCGTCGTCAACTACGATCCAGCTCAAGCCGACACCTGCATCTTCACCTTCGACCCTCCACCAAGCGGCGACGGCTACGACTACATCGCTTCTAATACGCCACGATTCTCCGCCTCGTGCAACTTCTACAACGTGAATGGGTGAAGCGATGGAATCGGCTGAGAGAGAGAAAAAAAACTTTCAGATGCAGCGACTATTATTTTCATCTGAGAATTGGGTTCTGTTTTCATGTATAGATATAGGGATGTTATGCTAAAGAAATTAATTACTACATAGACCTGTGCAGGATATGGACTTTGAAAGTATCCAGAATATCATAGAGGGCATTCGGGTATTTGGATATCGTAGCAGATATCCGGATATTCGGGTAGCATGAAAGGTATGTTCGCATGTATCGTTTACAGGTGCATTGCGTTGTAATATCGAACAAATCCATCATTTTGAAGCAATAACTTTCCAGCGGTATTCGATATGTGGTAATATCCTCGATACCTTATACATTTCATATTATGGTATTTTGATGCTACTAATATCCATTAACTGTAGTGGTTCTCGACTAATAAACTGATCAATTGGGCAGTCGTGTTTATTATTTACCCGTGAAAGCAAAACTGTCTTACCCATCGTTGCATCTATCATTTCGTCTGCAGTCGTCTGTCTTCCCCATGGATATAGCCTATAGAGATTAAAAGCACAACATGGCTGATTGGGGGGAGTAATCAGACGTTGATCGATGTGGAAGTTGGGTATACAGGAAAGACTTTAGTATGGGGGTCGTAAGAAACACAAGAGGGGGCTTAACCCTCAATCCTCGGTGATTCACACCTATAGGCTTGAGATTCAATTACTGCCAAGAGGGTTTCAATTAGATGGTTAATGCTTCATGTCAATGGATGAGATAATAATTTATATAGAATAAATATACAGATTTTGCAGAGAGAGACAGGGGGAGAGAGAGAGACAGAGACAGAGACAGAGAGAGAGACACAGAGAGAGAGAGAGATTGTCTGAAGCCATGCATGCGCGATCTTTCGACTTTTACGGAGACACACTTTGAAGCGGATCCTCTCTAGGTTGTTAACCAATTGAGTGCTTTGAGATTGGAGTTGCCACGACGACGATGCCTGACATGTATGTTGCAAGCAGATGCGCTTTGGATATGTTGCAAGAGTTGTGTTTGTGTAGATACCGCGTTGAGGAAAATGGAATTGGTTAAACATTATCAAATCAATCCCATTTCCACAAAATGAATCTAACCTGAACGTTTGGGTCTAATCTTCTAGAATGGTAACGTGAGCAATGGCGTTGTCACTGTTTGGTTTGGGGCGATTTGAAACACGTCACTCTGAAAAATATGACACACACAATTCGTTCAAATCCGTTGGGCTTTCATTCTGGTGTACGTCATGGGGAGGGTAGAGAGATCGGGCAAAAATTTCTTAGTTTGACCTATTGACTCGTAGTCATTACAATTTTTATGTAACCACCTCACTTTCTACGGGCTGGTTACGCCACTGCACGCGTGTGGGCTTCTTCTTCTGCGAAGATTGACCGGGTTGGCCACATGAATGCACGCTCAGATCAGTATTATATGAACAGAACCTCTCTAGCGTTTGCCACAGCTAGACACATTATTAGTAGTGAAGGAAGTACCGTTCTAGGACAATGGAGGGATTATCGTTAATCCCAGGCCCCGCCCCCTTGGCTGCCGGGCTATTAGGCCACGCCCCCATGGCTGCTAGGCTATTACGTAACCTGTCGGGCTATGGGCTATTGTGCTAATCCGCTGGGCTATGGGCTATGGGCTATGGGCTATGGGCTATTGTGCTAAGCCGCTGGGCTATGGGCTAGTAGGCTAATCCACCGGGCTATGGGCTCTTACGTAATCCGCCGGGCTATAGGCTAGTAGGCTAATCCACCGGGCTATGGGCTCTTACGTAATCCGCCGGGCTATAGGCTAGTAGGCTAATCCACCGGGCTATGGGCTCTTACGTAATCCGCCGGGCTATAGGCTAGTAGGCTAATCTGCTGGGCTATGGGCTATGGGCTAGTAGGCTAAGCCACCCGCCCGCCGCGCTAATCCGCCCGCCGCGCTACAGCCGAGCTATTGTGCTAATCCGCTGAGCTATTACGTAATCCGCCGGGCTATTATGCTAATCTGCCAGCCGCTATAATCCGCCGACCAATCAGCGCTAAGCAGTGTCCCAACTTCCTGTCAATCAAACGAAAAACCTCGGAAAGCTGCTGTCAATCAAACGAAATACCTCGGAAAGCTGTGGCCAATCAGCGCTAAGCAGTGACCCATCACAGCCGTTTATTGCCTCAAGCCGTAAATATCTCCTTTGATCTATAAAGTCCAACGGCTTCCTTTGATCTAATTCTTTAATGACTTCTTTTATGACCAACAGACTTCTTTAATGACTTCTTTGAAGTCCAACGGCCGCCTTTAATGATCTTACTAATGACTTTTTAATGACCTAGCGTCGTCACCAACGAAGACCTTTGATGTGCAACGGACGCCTTTAATGATCTTACTAATGACTTTTTATGACCTGCCTTCGCCACTAATGACTTTTTAATGACCTGTGTGCGCCTCTAATGAATTCCTTTGATGTGCAACGGTTTCCTTTGATGATCTTACTAATGACTTTTTAATGACCTGCGTGCACCTCCAAGGTAGTCCTTTGAAGTCCAACGGTTTCCTTTGATGATCTTACTAATGACTTTTTAATGACCTGTCGTCGTCACCAACGAAGACCTTTGATGTCCAACGGCCGCCTTTAATGACTTCTTTTATGATCAATGGGCTTCTTTATGGCTTCTTTGAAGTCCAACGGTTTCCGTTTATGATCTTACTAATGACTTTTTAATGACCTGCGTGCGCCTCTAATGAATTCCTTTGAAGTCCAACGGATGCCTTTAATGATCTTACTAATGACTTTTTAATGACCTGTCGTCGTCACCAACGAAGACCTTTGATGTCCGACGGATGCCTTTAATGATCTTACTAATGACTTTTTAATGACCTGAGTGCACCTCCAAGATAGTCCTTTGAAGTCCAACGGTTTCCTTTGATGAGCTGACTAATGACTTTTTAATGACTTGCGGGCGCCTCTAATGAATTCCTTTGATGTATAATAGCGCCCCACCCCAGCGTCCTATAAAATCCGACGATCGGCAGCGGTTAAACACAGACGATTTTCCGAGTTCAACAGACGACTTCTTCATCTTCTACAGCCGAGTTCAGCAGTTCGTTCTACAGATTTACGCAGAGTCAGACGCTTACTACAACTACAGCATGAGTTCTCGTGAGTATAATACTGAAAATTATTTTGCTGAATCCAAGGAATTTCTGTATTTGACTTAGATTTCCTGTCTTGTACAAGCTATACAACTTAAATTTCTTTGCACACATATTATTGTATTTGTCACGTTAAACTTATGCACTGCTGCTATTTCTTTCTCTTAGAATCTAAACTTCGTGCAGAAAGCGAGGATCTCAAAAAGGAGGAGGCCAGAATTATGGCAAGGCTGCAAGAGCTGAGTATGCATTATTATATTAATTTTATTTACCTCTTCAATAAACGACGAATGTTTACGAATTTTCGCTATCTAGTCAAATAACATTTCACCAAATGGTATATCTTTATGCTACATATTTTTACATTATGCTTCTTCCGAAATATATTCTGATATAATTTATTCTGTAAAAGAAATCTGCCAAAATATTTTACAGCATTCTAAAATTCTATTGCAGAGCGGAAACGCAGAGAGGTCGATTCGAATATCATTCGAGATGCCAAGCGGTCAAGTTAGTGATTCTGTATAATTTTGTTTCAACAGACATTTTTAGCGTCACGCGCCATTTTACAACCTTGGAACTCAACAAACATTCTCTAAAATATTATAACTTTGAAGACTTTGCCTTTGCGTTACAATCTCCTAAGCTGCTCATCTTGTCAATTTTTATCGTGCCTAAGATGCTCTCTCAAATATGTATTGCTCATTTGCTGAGCACGAAACGAATTGCTATAATCCTTTAACATACAGGACTTTCATATCTCTTTTACGTTGCGGCATTTACAAAGTAGTATCATAATCCTATAGCAGCACCAATTCTTGCGTAGTCTTCCAATGCAAACTTTTATGTACTTAGCGATTTTCTCTTTTGCAGATCTTGACGGTGGTGAACACCGTACAGGGTCGGCCTCGGCAGCGGCAGAACCTCGTACAGGACCTTCTTCGCCCGCGACGCCAGATACCCGCGCAGCTCCAGTTTTGCACGCGGCGTCAGAACCACATGCAGGATCGTCTTCGGCAGAGTCTACCGATTCAAGTATGTATATTTTTACAATTGGTGCGCCTTCCTATGTGTTTTGCACACACATCATACTCTATGTTTGTAGGCTTTTACAATCTTCCTATGTATCTTACACACGCACATTCATACACACTG
This sequence comes from Lumbricus terrestris, assembly GCA_949752735.1. NCBI lineage: Eukaryota > Metazoa > Annelida > Clitellata > Crassiclitellata > Lumbricidae > Lumbricus > Lumbricus terrestris. The sequence goes on from OX457041.1 coordinate 41,252,712, forward strand.
TACTCTATGCTTCTTTTACAATCTTTAAGGTTACATATATCTGCTACTATATGAAACTTGATGAACTTTAATGTTTGTCAACCTTTAGGTCGATGCGAGTCGTGTCGAAATTATACGCTCAACTTGGTGAATGGAATCTGCCAAACCTGCATTCTGCGCAAAGAATGCATTCAATGTAAGACACGCCGACCGCTCCGATTCTTCAGAGCTGGACAGGATCTCTGTGTCACATGCATCAAGAAGCAGCTCAACCCAGCCGTCCGCACTTCTGCTCAGAATGCATTCATAGATGTAACCTTTCCAACAACTCAAACAACCGACGTCCACGCCATGCTGCAGGAAGAAGCGCCGCGATTGGTCAGCACGTTGGAGGACACACTCAGAGACGAAGGGTGAGTTTGTACTACAGGCAAATTGTGCAACTTAGAAAAATCTTGCAATCTAAATTGCTGTATGCACTTGGAAAATGTTCGCTAAAAATGCTGGACGTAGAAATTTTTTCCTTGTACTTAGAAAATTTTCGCAAACTTAACCAAATTCTATCTGTTATATTTGGACTTGGCCGATTCGTGCAACACAAGGTTCGTGATATACGAAGGATGTTATATTCAGAAAAATAACGACCTTGGTCAATATTAATTTAGGCCGGTGAAATGGTACGTGGCTGTTGATGTCGATTTCAAACGACCAACACCAGACGGAGAAGTCCAGACGGTCGGCTACTTCAAGTCGGTTCCATCTACTCTTCTGCAGCCGAGTCAAATACCTGACCAACTACAAGAGGCCGTCGAAAGAATCGACCAACTGGTAGACACTTTTACAACGCAAAGCTCCGGGTGGGTAGTGAACGGTGTGATGGATTTTAAATTGTGCAATGCTGTATACGACTCTGTAGGCGGCTCCACTTACATACCCACTCCACAATATCTGGCTAGGAAACACGCAACTCTGAATATTCAAAACGATGATGACCACTGTTTTCTGTACTCGTTGCTTTCAATTTCTCATTTTCAAGCCGTTCACGGCGAACGTGTCAACCACTACAAAACTTATGTGGATGAGCTTGAAACCGTTGGTATTAAGTTTCCAATGACAATTGAGCAGATTCCGCTCTTTGAGTCGCTGAATGTGAATTATGCCATCAATGTCATGTACTTTAATCCAGACGACAAGTCCTTTACTCCTCTATACGCAAGTGCTCACAGGGGTCGGAAACATATTGCCAACCTTCTTTTGCTTGATGATGGTGAGAAGCGGCATTATATTGTAGTACGAAACCTTTCTGCCCTTTTAAAGGGAAGAAATTCTGTTACTAGCAGAAACTTCCCTTGTCCCTACTGCCTCTACTGCTTTGCTACTGCCGCTGGCAAACACGCACACATGGACGAATGCGGCAAGCACGGACTTCAGTCCGTGCGTTATCCGACACGCGAAAATTGCAATCTAAAATTCTCAAATACACAACACGAGATGCCTGTCCCGTACGTTCTGTATGCTGACTTTGAAAGTTACCTAACTCCAAATGAAAATGCTGCAAGCAACAACTCAACTAAAATTCTCGATACGCATACTCCCAGTGGCTTCTGCTGCCTGACTGTGTCATCTTTTCCTCACTTGAATGATAACAAACCGTGCGTCTACTCGGGTCCTGACGTTATGAGCAACTTCTTTGCTCATGTAAAATCAGAGCAGGCCCGAATTAATAAAATACTTGCTACGAACATGCCGATGAAGCCTCTGTCACAGCATCAGAGGCAAGAGTTTGATTCTTGCACTAGCTGTCCCTCTTGCACTACAGCTTTCACGCCAAACAATAAAGTTCGACACCACTGTCACATGACTGGCAACTTTATTTCTGCTCTTTGCTCGCCTTGTAACCTAAAAATGAAATTTCGTAAGCCCACAAAATCCAAGAAACAGAAGACACCCAACTATTTTCTTCCCGTCGTCTTCCACAATCTCAAAGGCTATGACTCCCACCTCATACTCAAGCACATGACAAAGGAATTTGCAACGCAAGAAATTAACGTAATAGCCACAAATATGGAAAAATATCTTTCTTTCGAAGTGAACAACATCAGATTTTTGGACTCGTTACAATTTCTAAACTGCAGTTTGGATGTGTTGGTGAAGAATCTGTCTAAAGAAGACGATTCCAAATTCTTGCATTTGCGCCGGCTTTTTCCGAAAGAGTTCAAATTGCTTTTGCGTAAGGGGGTATTTCCTTACGAATACATGACATCGGCCTGCAGAATGACCGAAAGGACTCTGCCACCCAAAGGCTGCTTTTACAGTAAACTGACCGAAGAGGACATTTCCCAAGACGACTACGACTTTCGACATGCAGACTATACAGGACTATCACGACCTGTATTTGCAGACTGACGTTATTTTACTTGCCGACGTATTCGAATCGTTTCGAAGCATGTCGTTGGAATTTTATGGACTCGACGCACTCCACTATTACAGCAGCCCTGGACTGAGCTTTGACGCTTGTTTGCGTATGACAAAGGTGAATCTGGAGCTCATCACCGACCCTGACATTTATCTTTTTGTAGAGCGAGGTATGAGAGGTGGCGTGTCGATGATTTCCAATCGATACGCAAAGGCTAACAACCCGTATCTCGCCCAAGGATACGACCCTACCGCTCCAAACAGCTACATTATGTATTTGGACTGCAATAACTTGTACGGGTACGCAATGTCCGAGCCTCTCCCGACCGGCAAATTCAGATTCTTAGGCGACAAGGAAATTGACAATTTCGACTTGGACTCTAAATCGACTGACGACGACTTGGGGTATTTGTTGGATGTGGATTTGGAGTATCCGCCCCATCTCCACGACGACCACAACGACTATCCCCTTGCGCCTGAAAGACTGCACATACGACCGGACATGATATCCCCTTACGCAAAGTCCGTTTCTCAGAAAATTTCGGCAAAAATTGGCGCTGGGGTCGAAAAGTTGGTTCCCAATCTCATGACAAAGACTCGATACGTCGTTCACTACCGCAATCTCCAGTTCTACATCAAAATGGGGCTGAAATTGGTTAACATTCACAAAATTCTCGAGTTTCGACAAAGTCGGTGGTTGAAGAAATATATCGACTTCAACACATCCAAACGACAAGTTGCTAAATCTTCGTTTGAAAAGGATCTTTATAAGTTGATGAACAACTCAATCTATGGTAAGACCATGCAGAACAACAGGAAACATATTGATGTGAAGCTGGTCATGACTGCGAAACGAGCCAAGCGATTCGTGGCCCGCCCGACTTTCGAGTCGTATACCATAATAAACGAAGATTTAACAGTCGTGAAATTGACAACGTCCAACGTCTATCTGAACAAGCCCCTCTATGCTGGAATGTGTATTTTGGACATATCTAAACTGAAAATGTACGAATTCCACTACCAGCATATAATACCACTTTACGGAAACGCTTGCAAACTCCTTTTCACCGACACAGACAGCCTTTGTTACCATATTTTCACACCTGATGTATATACTGACATGCAGCTTAACATTGATGAATATGATACGTCCGATTACCCCTGTGGGCACTTCTTGCACAGCCGCAGCAATGCCAAAGTCATAGGCAAGTTTAAAGATGAGTGTAACGGCGAAGCAGTCTTGGAGTTTTGTGGCCTCCGCTCGAAAATGTACAGTTTACTCTTACCTAACGATAAGGAAAAGAAGACCGCTAAGGGAATTAAGAGAGGTTTCGTGAAGAAGTGTATTCGGCATGATGACTACAGAAATTGTATTCTTGAAGAGAAGGTAACATCTTCCAAATTTCGTGTTATACAGAGCAGAAAGCATGAACTACATACTGCTGAACTGTGCAAAGCGGCACTTTCCCCTTACGACGATAAGCGTTACTTGCTAAATTCGTCTGACTCTCTTGCATATGGCCATGTAAATATTCCATCTGGTGTAAATATTGCATAAAGATATATGGAAATTGTTGAAATCTGTAGTTTGATTAATTGTCCTATGCGAAAATTGTCGAACACTGTAGATTTTTGACTTGGACTGTGCGAAAAACACAACGAACGCTGTAATTATGTAAAATAAAAGGACAAGCCGTTGTGCAATCGTATTGAACTGGATATTAGTTGCGTTGTAAATATTCGAACTCTAGTATAAATGTTGAACGCTGTAAAGTTGTTGCATACTCGTGCATATTAATTAAAAAGATTTGTGTTGAAAAAAATTTAAACTCTACTGTGTTCGTTCTTTCATACTTATTTAAATTGCTATATACACTAACAAGATTATCACATGCCTATTGGATGCTGGGTAATAAGATTCTCGCTCACCATCATCAAAGAAGTCCATTGATCATAAAAGAAGTCATTAGTGGCGAAGGCAGGTCATAAAAAGTCATTAGTAAGATCATTAAAGGCGGCCGTTGGACATCAAAGGTCTTCGTTGGTGACGACGCTAGGTCATTAAAAAGTCATTAGTAAGATCATTAAAGGCGGCCGTTGGACTTCAAAGAAGTCATTAAAGAAGTCTGTTGGTCATAAAAGAAGTCATTAAAGAATTAGATCAAAGGAAGCCGTTGGACTTTATAGATCAAAGGAGATATTTACGGCTTGAGGCAATAAACGGC
>OX457041.1:41262330-41342330 GCA_949752735.1 Lumbricus terrestris
GTGTCCAGTTCATCGGTTCTGTCTGTGCCTGACTTCGGAGTCTGCCGCGCGTGTCTCGTCTAGCTTTGGTCAAGACTCAAGCTGAACGAGTCTTGTTGTCTCATTCGTGCTCGTCTGGCTTATAATATCAAAAGGACGGACTGAAGCGTCGGATTTCATCAGAGAAGTTACACAGATGAAGCAGACTACGGTAGGTATTTGTTGACAGATTTGCAGCAGAGGAAAAAACTTATATTTCTATTTTGCTTTCAATCTTTTCCGGATAAGAAGGACCATTTTCTATTTGGTTGATTTGCAACATATATGAGAGTCATTTTCTGCTATTAGATTAATTTGACTTTTGGAGTCGGATGATTTTTTTCTTTCAAACGGATAATTTTTCAGCTTATTTTAATCAGCAATGTATCTAATTGAGAAATAGGAATTGGGGGACCGTCCCTTTGTCCCTTCCCTAGACCTCCGCCCATGCATAAGACAAGCCAATCAGGCCTAATTTGACGTAGTACTTTGATGGACTGCGATAGGCCTTTAATCGTAAAGAACAAAAGACGTTTATTTGGATGCGTACTTATAGGCTAATAGTCTGATGTGCTATTTGCTGTGTGTATATTTAAGAACCAACAGAAGCCGACGATGTTTAGCCTATCTTTAATTCTTTACTAGCGATAATTACGACATTTCTCTTTCATCCTCAGTTAATATATTGCAGTGACCACTAGAACGGTGATCAATCGTCCGGTGATCAATCGGTCGATGATCAAATTAACGTCCGCAGTCATCAACCGTCCGGTGACCAATCGTCCTAGAACCAGAATAAGCCCTGATGGAGCTTGGCGGTGGAGAGGGAGATTTACGATGAAGGAGAGAGTTGACAGCCCTCCAGAAATGGAGAGGGTTGGAGGAGCTGGAGTGAATGAGTGGCGAGTAATATTTCTTTTTGGTAGCAGCGATAAGTTTGTGGTATCTGTTTGTGACCGATTTGAGGTTTGAGAGGGCTTTTGTTCTGAATAGAGAGTCAGTGGCGCCCTGGTATAGGCTGGTAGATGTGCTGAAGGTTTCAAAAGCTTGGAGGTAGGAGGTGACAAGGCCGTAGCCAGGATTTGATTTGGGGTGGGGGGAGGTGTTTCTTCAGTTTCCCGTCCGAAAAAAATGACGTCGTCTGACGACCTTTTTTAATCATCCGACCAAAATCTTCAGAAAATGTCACCAATTTCTCGTCCGAAATAACTGATGACCTTTTTAAGTCATTATGCATTCACTCCATTTTCGCCTGATTGCACGTTTTTTTCATTACGTGCTAGTGAATGCATTATTTTTTTATATTTTTCACCAGTGGCGGCGCTAGGATTTCTGTTTTGGGTGGGTTGAAGCCTCGCGGAAATGTCCCCTTGCATTTTGATCCGCCGAAATTTCTTACGACCTTTTTGTAGTCATCGGCCAAAAATCGTGGAAATATTCAATGTAAAAATATCGGATGGCTTTTTAGGGACTTAGCCTCTTATAGGGAGGCTTAGCCCCCCCCCTAGCCTCCTAGCGCCGCCACTGTTTTCATTTTGGGGTGTTTTCATGGTTTTATTTCATAGTTTTTACATTATGTGCTAATAAAGGCATTATATTATTTTTCACATTTTTCATTTCGGGGGGGGTTTTCAAACACCCAAAACACCCCCTATCTGCGGCCTTGGGAGGTGAACCAGAGGTTAATGGCATTGAGCTGGGTTTGGTGATGAGTGGTGCGTGATTGTCAAGGAGGTTGGAAAGAGTGGAATTGTAGGCCTATAGCAAGACAAAAGGTCATCAAGAGAAGAAGGAGGACGAACAACTCTGACTATGTTCAATTTTATACAGGTCGACTGTAGAGGTTAAAGACGAACCTTGGACAGGCCAATGAGATTTGCAGGGAATTACAGCAGTCAAGACGGGAGCATATGAAAGCATGCTATATATAATTATAAATATATAGGCCATAATTATATTCTATATCTGGCATACAATGTCCTACATATATATGTATTTCTTTTTCTTTTCCGTTCTCTGCCATTAGGCAGGTTCGAATGTTTGACGTTTCCATTCTTCTCTGTTCTGCGCTTTCATTTTCAGCTTCTTCTTATATATATATATGTATAGGCCTACCAATTTCAATTTGCGCATATATATATACACACACACATATATATATATATATTATGTGGGTCAAATATATACATAACATAGATAAATATTCTATATATAGATTCTATATAGGTACTTGTTATTAACGCATAGATCGAGACACGTGATATGTCTTTCAGACGCACATTTCATGTTATAAAGATACAATTATGGACCTTTTGGCTCAGTGTAATCATCATGCTGCGCTGCCACACCCGATTCAATGGTACCAGTAATCATCATTCGTGCACGAGACTACGGCAAATAACATAATTAGTGGATAATCAAGACAACCTAGCTCTATATATATATATATATATATGACACTTTTGTGTGCAAATATATAATAAAGACACTTTCTTTGGAATAGGTGTATATATATTATTATTATATAGGCCTACTACATTGCGTATATATATGACACTTTTGTGTGCGAATATATAATAAAGACACTGTCTTTGGAATAGGTGTATATATATTATTATTATATACTACATTGCGTATATATATGACACTTTTGTGTGCGAATATATAATAAAGACACTGTCTTTGGAATAGGTGTATATATATATTATTATATACTACATTGCGTGCGTCACGTGTGACTTTGACATATAGACTATATAATATATACACAATACGTTATATATATAAATATAACGTCCGCTTATATATATATATATATATATATATATATATATATATATATATATACAATGACATGGAAGGCAAGTTTCTGTCTTTCTCATCGATTTGCCATGGAAATCCAAGCCGAACTATTGACTACTGTCAAAATATTTACCGAAATGAATAAATTGTGTCGACGACGAATCGTCGTATAGGCTACTTGAAAAGCACGCTTGGCTATCTATGGCTGCATGCAGAAGGAGGTTATACAACGTGTAAGAAGTTATACACATGTATATGCTATGCTTGTCCTTCTATTGTTCATTCCACTGGTTCCATGCAAAGTCCGAGTGCTACATCTGTTCGCTGTCATACATCTTTTATGTAGAGCTATTATACATGTACAAGCGTATGGTATCGTCATCATTTCTACCTCCATTTATGTAGGCCTATATATAGCATGAGAATGCCAACCATAGGCGTTGCATTTCGTCATAGAGGTTACACCGAATATATTAGAAGCAGACTGCAGTATAGGCCATTCCATTTTCCGTTTGCTCAGATCTTTCCGCAGATTTTTGTTTTCAATGCCTTTCCAGAAAGGAAGGACCGTTTCCGTCGTTTATTTGCGAAATCCGGTGGAATATTTTTGTGATCTCTTTGCAAGTTGCAACTGCTCTTAACGTAATATCCGTTTAATCATCCTTAAAGTTGAGGTAAGATCTAGCCTATTTTTTGATTCATTTAAAACAACATAAAAGCCATCGCGAGAACTATTTTTACCTTTAATTTAATGTAGGCCTACCTTTTTAATATTAGACATTTTAGAACTATAATACGACGAAAACCGGCCGGTGGTCGCTTGCGTGTTGCTCAGTGGGAGCAGGAGTCCGGCTAGATCTGGGAGTGACTTTGGACAGCCAATCTGACCCCACTCTACAAAATTTGACTTGGGATCAGTTGCGGTGAGCAGAAACGACCCGATCCGACTTGGGATGATCAAAACGACTGGGGTCGACTTATTGGGGTCGACATTTCGTCTTATTCGCCGCCGAAAAAAACTGATGACCTTCTTTAGTCATTCGTCCAATTTTCCAGAAAAAGATATCATTTCAACCGCCAAAATAGTGGACGACCTTTTTTAAAGTCATTCGTCCAATTTTCCAGAAAAAGATATCATTTCAACCGCCAAAAGAGTTGACGACCTTTTTTAAAGTCATTCGTCCAATTTTCCAAAAAAGATATCATTTCAACCGCCAAAACAGTTGACGACCTTTTTTAAAAGTCATTCGTTCAATTTTCCAGAAAAAGATATCATTTCAACCGCCAAAGTAGTTGACGACCTTTTTTAGTCGTCAGTCATCATAGAATGGCAAATCAAACCGGGGGCCCAGACCCATGCTATTTTGTAATGGGGGGCCTGATGTCCTGCTTTTCTATCCTGCTCCACTTATTTAATGGCTTGTTGAAGCCAAATGGGAGGGGGTCACGTCCCATGCAATTTTTAAATAGAATTGCTATTCCGTATAGGCATCGATACAAAAGCGTTCTGTGATGATCTGTTCGAAATGCAGCCACAACTGCTCGTGAATCCATCGAGAATTCATCTTACGGCGATGTCCTTTTCCAACTTCCTCTTCTTCCTCGTTATCCAGCTGCACCTGAAGCAGATCTCCGACGTCACTGGAGACGAGAACCTCATTCCAGGTTTACAGAATCGACAGAACTTCTACTACTACGACCGGGGTGACCTCAACATCGCCCACCTGACGACCGTCTTCCAGGCGAACAGCAACGGAGGACAATGCGACAGCATCGTGGACGTCGGTGTCGTTCGGTCGGAGGCTCTGAGAATGGCCATCGAGTCCGTCAACAACCGGACGGACATCCTTCCCAACATCACCCTCGGATTCCTCTCCGTCGACGACTGCTGGAACGGTCAGAAGGCCCTCGAGGCCGCCGTCTATCTTCTCCAACGATCCGTCATCCCACCACCACCGACGACCAAAGATGATTCTACCACCACCTGTTCCGCTGGCGATGGTTCAACCGACGAAGACCAGTTGATCATCGGGGTCCTAGGACCGTCCAACAGTCCGATGTCCGTGTCGGTGGCGCCCTTCTTCGGCGTCTTCCGCCTTCCGGTGATGTCGCTGTACGCGACGAGCGACGACCTCAGCGACAAGACCCGCTACGAGTACTTCCTTCGCCTCGTCCCGCCAGATCGCTACCAGGAGCAGACGATTCTGGAGATCGCGCGACGCCTCGGCTGGACCTACCTCTCCCTTCTCTACACGGAGGGTGCATACGGTGAGAACGCAGCGTCGCAGATCGGTCGGTTCTTCCGCAGCGGTGGCTACGACATCTGCATCGCAGTCTCCATTCGAATCCCCGCCGACGCCGTCGACGTCGACTACAAAGACGCAGTACGTCGTCTCCTGGAGAACCCCAACAGTCGGGTCGTCCTCACCTTCCTCCAGGGATTCCAGCAGAAGGCCTTCTTCGACGCCGTCAAGGAACTGGCCGGTCTCGGCACCTTCTTGTTCCTGTCCGGAGACACGCTTCAGCAGAACGAAGGCCTGTCGTACGCGGACGTCCTTGAAGGCAGTATCTACACGGACATGCCGGCCTATCCGATTCCCGGCTTCATCGACCGTCTGAAGCGTTTGACGCCGTGGACCGACCCGGACAACGTCTGGCTTTCCAGTCTCTGGGAAGCGAAGAACAACTGCCAGCTGCATGTGAGGAATGACTCCTCCACGAAGCAACAGCAGCTCCTGTCGATCTGCAACTACACGACTGAGGGACTGCTTCATACGTTGAACTGGGCGTGGTCCCTTCCGGTCAGAACATACGACGGCGTCTACGTCTACGCTCGAGCGGTCGACCAACTCATCCGCGACAATTGCCCCTCGGCCTTCACCAACAAGTCTCTTCTGAGTCGGTGCGTCGACGGTTCGAAGCTTCTCGAGTACGTGAAGAATTCGTCGACCGACGGAGTCATGGGACGGATCGAGTTCAACGTCAACGGAGACCTCATCGGAGACATCGTCATCCGTCAGTACCAGAAGAACCCTCGCGACGCCCAGTCCTTCGTCTACGTCGAGGTGGGGAACTGGACGAGCTCCACGAACGAGATCCGACTCGACATGGACAAGCTCAGCTGGAAGGCATTCAAGCGCAACGAAACAGCGACGACGACGACGACGTCGCAGGTACTTGAATCCGTGTGCAGCAAACCGTGTCGACCGGACGAGTATGCGATACGACAGGAAGTGTCGTGCTGCTGGATCTGCATCAAATGCCGAGACAACGAAGTCGTCAAGGAGAACGTCACCGGATGCCAACCGTGTCCCCTGTTCACTTGGCCGGAGCAACTGCAGCAGCAGCAGGATCGCCAACAGCAACAGTTGCCTAGCAACGCCACCACCACCAGATGCACCCCGATTCCACCGACCCATCTACTCCTCGACAATCCGATATCGGTGGTGCTTTTGCTGTTGGCCGGAATCGGTTTCCTCATCAGCGCGTCCGTCATGGTGGTCTACTACGTGAAGCGTGACCACCGACTCGTGAAGGCGACCAGCCGTGAACTGAGTCTGTTGATTCTGTGTGGGACGTTGTTGGCCAGCGTGGCTGTCGTCTTCTTCGTTGCGAAACCGGCGGATGGACTGTGCGTCTGTCGAAGCGTGGCATTTCACGGAACCATCAACCTCCTTTACGGTCCACTGCTCGTCAAGAACATCCGAACGTATCGCATCTTCAGGGCCGGACAGAAGAGCGTCAAGATTCCGGTGGGAGTCGGCAGACATGCGCAGATGTTCTTTGTGTTGGCCATCACCTCTGTTCAAGTAGGCATATCTTTTGTTTCATACAACTTGATACAAGATACTTTCTATGATCTACAGAAGGCTGAACGTCCCCGGACGAAGCACACATATTCTCTAGGATTAGATTTCGTATATTATTATAGGTCAAAATGGATCAAAATGGTTGCAGTTGAACCAAAGATGTTGTCTTTGGTTGAACCTATTTTGATTGCCGAAATTGGCCTACATTACATATAATATAATGTAAACTGTTGGCGCCTGAAGTAGCCGACTCAGCGTCATTCAAACAAATCTGACGATTTACAGTCCTGCCAGAGCACAAAACGTATATTTTGTAAAACATGCACCAGAAGAAACACACATGTCTTGACAGTTGTCTGTAATCTATCTCATGTAGCCTATAGACACGAATTTCGCCACCTTCAGATCTACGAATGAGCGGTTGAGCACCTGTCATTCTTATGCATTTCATTCATTTTTCTAAGCAAGCATGCATGCTCGGAGCCTACCAGAACTTAACCAACTTCTCACATCTTAGTTGCATCAAGCGTAAAAAATAAGGCGCACGTGTTGCAACATGCATCAGAGAAATATCGCGTTGTTGTAACATGTTGTAACATCGGTTTGTAGGCCTACTCATATCTTCTCCCTACTCTTGGTGTGTTTCCTTCCAGCTTTAAACCGCTTTCTAATAGAAAGCTTTAGGCCTATAAATTTACTCTCATGTTATTTTCCTTCATTGTCTTCTTGTAAGTTTCACTTCGCAATGAAATTTACGTGTAGGGTCTAACGCGATATGTGACATCATAGGTCTCTGATGCATGAATATAATTCGTTGTAACACACACGGTATAGGCCTATGGTTGAAGATTGTGAAATTGATTTATAGATAACTTATTATGCACTAAGGATGCTGGGGATGCTAAGGATGCCTATTGTTATGTAAACAAAGCTTAACACCGCCTTTTCACTATATAAAACATCTTCCTTTTATCTTCCATTGTGTTTGATGCGGTGAAGCGTATCCAGAGCTTGATGTACAGTGCGCTGTGTTTTGATGTGTGTTGCAGATGATTCTGATCGTCATCTCCGAGACGGTCGATGGTTCCGTGGCTGCTCTGAAGATGCCATCAACCTACGAGAAATACGTTGAGATCTACTGCATGAAGTCCGTCATCTGGTTCCTCATTCCACTCGCCTTCAACATCCTTCTCATGATGCTGTGCGCTCTGCTCGGCCACGCCACCCGTCGACTCCCAGAGAACTTCAACGAATCCGGATTCATCTTCGTGTCCGTATCGACGACCCTCTTCGCATGGGTCGTCTTCGTTCCGGCCTACTACAGCGCAGTCTACGCCCATCTCCAGTCGGCCATTCTCGGATTCTGTCTCCTTCTCAACGTCTTTGTCACGCTCGGATGCCAGTTTCTACGCATCGTCTACGCCGTCTTCTTCGTTGCACAAGACAAGCTAAACTTCAGCGCTACTTCGACTAATATAGGAACCACAACGGTCGCAAAAGGTCCAGCGGATACAAAGCTTAGCAAGGTTGCTCCAAGCCAGTTTGTGATGCCATCTTCTGAGACTAAATGTGCGCTAAACGAGAGCAAAATATCAACACCAGAGACTAAGGTTATATTAGTTGGAATCAAAGATCCGCTGTCTGATATTGAGACAAAAGCAACAGAGACTAAGGTAGGCCTATCATCGCCTGAGATTATTCAGGTGCCAACATCTGGGATTCGAGAATCAATTCCCGAGAATGAGATTCCATTTTCTGAGAGAGAGGTGTCAGGGCTTAAAGTGGAGGCGTTTTCATCTGACAATACTAATTAAGACAGCGTCACTAACACCAAGCAATCAGGCGTAGACATTGCTGTATTAGACCGGAACGAAGACAATCCATGCGTGAAGAAATCAGCGTTGACACTGGAAGGCATCTGAGAATATATACTCTGGTAGTGCTGCTACCAGGCACCAATATATTCGAGACCAGGATATAAGACCCGTTGGGACTAGCACAACAGAAGAAATAATACTATTATAAGAAGAAACAGAATTTCCTCACGAATACGCCCTGAGGTTGGCAAATACTTTTCCTATATTATACGGAATAGATTAGGACGAGGTTGAGAATGGAACAATGAAAGTTCAGAGCAACTATTGAAACGTTTGAAGTGACTCAAAGACAAACAATGATGCATCATATAACATTTGAAAGAAAAACTGCGTGAACTCTCATTTAAGAAACTATTGTAGTCTATACTCTATAGCCTACTTTACAAGCTTAGACTTTGTATTATGTATACGCTGCAACAGCTACAGACGCACGAGGTATACATGTGTACATACATACACTGTAAATACCTTAAACCACAGAATAGATAAAGCGCTTTATCTATTCTGTGCTTAAACGTAATCGCAGCAGTTTACATGATTATTGCCTGCGCTATAACATTGCATTCTGTTAATTATGACGTCGTCATAGGGATGTATGATGTTACCTACACTATCACGCTTGTTCATGACGTCGTCGTAGGGATGCATGATATTGAATGCACTATATCGTATTCTCTTCATTATGACGTCATCGTAAGGATGTACAATATTTCCCACACTATCGTATTCTCTTCATTATGACGTCATCGTAAGGATGTACACTATTTCCCACACTATCGTATTCTGGTCATTATGACGTCATCGTAAGGATGTACAATATTTCCCACACTATCGTATTCTGTTCATCATGACGTCATCGATCGTAATGACGTACAATATTCCACACAATCGTATTCTGTTCATCATGACGTCATCGATCGTAAGGATGTACAATATTCCGCACAATCGTATTCTGCTCATTATGACGTCATCTTAAGGATGTATGATATTGCATAGACTAACGCGTCTGTTCATATCCTCGCAGTTCGCTGTCAGTTGTTCTCAGCGTAATTGCGTGTGTTTCATACTGGTCTTCTTCCTACTTCTTCTGAACATCAGCGGATCTTCTGATCTTCAAAGCTTCGGCTCTTCTCTTAGCCTACATTCTTACATTCCATTACAATCCATCCATTCACGGACGACTTTTCTCGTTCGTCCGCTGTAGCTCGATCCGTAATTATTATTAGTAATTTTTCGTCCTATCAACAAATGCAACATGTAGGCCTATTACACATGTAGGCCTACGCAGAAATATCCCATCGTAATCGTATCGCAGACTCGGAATATCTACAGCGCCCACAAAGCATGATGTAAGAAATACCACAAAGCTAAGTTTGTTTTTGTTTTGTTTGTATGTGCACTTGTTATAGTGCCCCTTCAAGCACACCCTACTCAGAGGCACTCCCGACTGCAGAGCGGACACTGCATCGGAGTTTCACGCCGAAGCGCTGAGCAATTGCGAGTGAAGAACTTGCCCAAGGTCCCTACGCAGCGACTTGAGGTGGATTCGAACCTCGAACCTTCCGGCTTCAAGGCAACGACGCCACCACTACACCACCGCGCCCCACAAGTAAGTCTCGGGAACCAGCTAGTTCACAGGCGCTGAAAACAAAATCGATAGGCAGAGGGTTTGATTTTGCCCACACTATCACGTTCCGGAGAGTCAGACAGGCAGACAGACGGGCGGCTAAGGCGGATGATGTTTGGAGTTGAAACGGCGTGGGAGGTAGGGAAAGTGGAAGAATCCCATTGGTCAGTTATTCACGCTGGAAATGCCAGCATTTTTGTTGTTCTCAATATGAACTTTGATAAGAGTAGTTTTTATCATGATCGAAATGACGTCACAATAGGCCTAGTTTAAATATTCCCAAAATGAACTTATATATATACTCTGCATCATAACCTATGCAATGTCACAATGGGCTAGTTTTGTATTCTCAAAATTAACTTCCATATGTAATGGTAGATTTGTATCATAATCGAAGTGGTGTCACAATATAGGCCTAGTTCAAATTCTCAAAATGAACTTCTATAGGGCCTACTATGTACCATAATTTATGTGATGTCACAATGGGCCAAGTTTTGTATTCTCCAAATGTATTGCAATGATGGTATCTTTTTGAAGTGGCGTAACAATAGAATTAGCTTTAAATTCTCAAAATTAACTTCTATAATAGATCTGTACGTATCATAATTAATCGAAGCGAGGTCACAATAGACCTGGTTTAATATTTTTAAAGTCTATTATACTAGCATTTTATCAATGTGACGTCACAATTTGCCAAGTTTTGTTTTCTCAAAATGAACTTCTATAATAGCAGATCTGTATCATAATCGAAGTGACGTCACAGTTCACCTAGATTATATTCTCAAAATGAACTCATTTAATAGTCGACTTGTATGATAATCAAGTCTAGTTTTGTATTCTCTAAATGGATTTATAGGACCTATACTAATTATGATAGCAGATTTGTATCAGTGTGACCGTGACGTAACAATTGGCCTAGTTTTACATTCCCAAAATGAACTTCTATAACAGTAGGCCTAGATCTGCAACATAATTGAAGTGACGTTACAATAGGTCTATTTTATATTCTCAAAATTTACTTATACTAATGTAGCGGAACTAGGTTGGGCAAATTACACCAGGAGACCAAAACACCACCCCTAGCCCGTAAAATATATCCGGGTCCGGCTTTAGCGGTTGACTAAAGACTAACCAGGTTAAGGTTTAATACACGTTTATTGGTTTCCAAACACAAGGCGATTAAGGTACAAGCGAAACAGAACAGGACAGAACGATACTAGAAATGGAGCCAAATGTGGACCGCAGCAACCCCTATAGTTCTCAGGGATCCCTCCCACGGTCGGAGTCAACTGTCCTACCCGTCAACAGTAGTCGAATATCGTCAGTTACTCGTCTGTCAGTCACCGTAGCAATAGTCTTCAGCCGGAGGCTGAGAAGGTAACCGTAGCAATAGTCTTCAGCCGGAGGCTGAGAAGGTAACCGTAGCAATAGTCTTCAGCCGGAGGCTGAGAAGGTAACCGTAGCAATAGTCTTCAGCCGGAGGCTGAGAAGGTAACCGTAGCAATAGTCTTCAGCCGGAGGCTGAGAAGGTAACCGTAGCAATAGTCTTCAGCCGGAGGCTGAGAAGGTAACCATCACAGTCAATTGTCAGCCGTCGGAGGGTTCGAACCCCTCTAATGAGAGTAGGGAACCCCTAGACCGAGCTTAAGTGCCCAGGGTCAATAGGAGCCGCGACACCCACTCTCACAATCAGTCACCACTCAACCCACGTTTTACCGTGCATCAAGTGCCAGCCTCTCTGGTTAGCTTCGTTGGCCTTACCAGGAGTTGGTAGTCAGTCCCCTCTCGGACTCACGTTTTACCGTGTGTCGAGAGTCGATCGATCAGTCAGCTCTTGCGGCTTCCCGACCGTCGTGTCGTCAGGCACCACTCGGACTCACGTTTTACCGTGTGTCGAGAGGCGGACAATCAGTCAGCTTCTAGGCCGTCCGAAAGTCTGTAGTCATTCACCACCTGAACTCACGTTTTACCGTGTGTCAAGTGCCAGGCTCTCTAGTCAGCTTCGTGGCCAACAGGAGAGTCGGTGGCGAACAGCGGAATCCTGCCTTTTTATAGCAGACAGAGCGCGGACGGAGGCAGACAAGCAGGCGGACAATAATAGAGCGGCGAGTCAGTGCATGCAGCGCACAGGCGGATGCAGCGCACAGGCGGACGGAGGCAGACAAGCAGGCGGACAATCACAAAGCGGCGAGTCAGTGCATGCAGCGCACAGGCGGATGCAGCGCACAGGCGGACGGAGGCAGACAAGCAGGCGGACAAAAATAAAGCGGCCTAAGGCTATCCACGCAATGCATTAGTCCAAGTCTCTACACTAACATGATTATAGAAGCTATGTATCATAATAAGTGACGTCACAAAAGTCTAGTTCGATAAATATTCTCAAAATTGAACTTCTATCAGATCTGTACCATAATCGAAGTTACGTCAGAATACTAGGCCTAGTTTTGTACTGTCAAAATAAACTTACGTAATAGAAGATCAGTATCATAACCGAAGTGACGTCACAATGGACCCAGTTTGTATTCGCAAAATGAAATCCTAGAATGGAAGATCTGTATCAGAGTCGAAGTTACATCAAAATAGGCACAGCTTTGTATTCTTAAATTGAACTTTTGTTATAGTAGATCTGTTTTATATTCTATGTAACGTCACAATAGGCCTAGTTTTATGTTCTCAAAATGAACTTATATAATAGTAAATCCGCATCATAATCGAAGAGACGTCACAATAGGCCTATAGTTTTATGTTCTCAAAATGAGTTTTATACAACACAAAATGAACTTCTATAATAGTAGATCTGTATCATAATCGAAGTTACGTCACAATAGGCCTTGTTTACGTTCTCAACATAAACTTCTATAATAGTAGATCTGTATCAAACAGTATCATGATCGAAATGACGTCACACTAGGTCTTGTTTATGTTCTCAACATGAACTTCTATAATAGTAGATCTGTATCAAACAGTATCATGATCGAAATGACGTCACACTAGGTCTTGTTTATGTTCTCAACATGAACTTCTATAATAGTAGATCTGTATCAAACAGTATCATGATCGAAATGACGTCACACTAGGTCTTGTTTATGTTCTCAACATGAACTTCTATAATAGTAGATCTGTATCATAATCGAAGTGACATCCTAATCGACCTAGTTTTATATACCACAAAATGACCTTCTATAACAGTAGATTTGAATAAATGTGACGGGACAATTGGCCTCATTGAATGATCCATAAAGTTTACGAGGGGACCAAATAGTGGATTGTGGAGGACGAGCAGTCGAAGGTCAAGGCGCCAAAAGCGGGAAGGGTTTGGAGAAGAGGATGAGCCTCCCTCAGGGTCCCCTCCCCAATTAGAAATTTTTTAAATTTCCACATTTCAATGGCAGCATTTTAAGCTGCCATCTTAATTAAAAAATATTCTACTAGGCCTACTTCAATGCTGACAAGAGTGGTCCAAGACTTCAATAAATGAATTTAATATAATAACAATTTCTTATTCAGTTTTCACATTGTAAGTGGTACTATTTAAGATGTTACCGTTGCAAACTAATTAACTTTTATTATTATTTCTGCACTGATAAAACGAATAGTTTCAGATTTTTCAATAGGACTAAATATGATTATAATTACAATAAGCTTAGTAATTCGTTACGTATAAAGTTCAGATACTCACTTTGGGTGATGGACTATAATGAATAACTGCAACCGGATGGTAATTAGGCCTATGAGTTTATCTTGTAGTATTGGCATCAGCTTATCTCTGTTGCACGAGGCAGTCCTCAATTGCTGATCCGGACACAATTAGAAATTGTTATAAATCAGTGGTCTCAAACTCAAGTCATCATGTGAGCCACATTTAAAAATATACAAGGCTCGCGGGCCGCAACATGAGAATATATCACGCTCGATAAACTACCATTACATTACAGCATGTAGGCCTAACATTGTAATAATGATATTATCCTGCAAAATTTACATAATATTACATTTTCCGTGTTACTATATGGTACTACATACAAAATATAAAGTCAAAGAAACAATGATATGAAGTGCATCAATAGCACATTATTTTAGTAGTACCATGAAATTGAACTCGTAGCAGCTTTAAGCGTTAAGAGAGGTAGGCCTAATGCTTAAGTGTGAGTAGCGCTCGTGAATAAGCTGGTGCCCCGCGCTTGGATTTGGATGAGCAAAAAATCTTATATTCGACCCCTATTGCAACTTGTAAATTTTGCAACCCCTATGTGTATCATTATGTATGCGTAAAATTAATTCAAAATAGACAATTAACTTTTGTAAATGGTGGTGGGGGGGAGTACAGCTTAAGTCATGTACAAAACATTTATTTTACCAATGACTACTGTAGATATTTATTCTTGCTAAACATCATATTTCCTAGAGCTCTAATATTTCCTATCTGTTATGGTTTACCATATAATCATACTTTCATTATAATGTAATCAAGAGCCATCGGATGACAATAGGAAACACAGAGTTATAAATCGGTTAATGTGGACATCCTAACTAGACATTTCTTTTGCGTACGCACATTTTGCCTAGACCAGCAGTTCCCAACCCGTGGCCCGCGAGCCAAAAGTGGCCCGTGTGGCCTACAAAAATGGCCCGCAGCATCTCAATGAATTAAGAAAAATATATGTAAAAATTGATCATTTCGACATGATAGAATATATAATT
Organism: Lumbricus terrestris; assembly: GCA_949752735.1. Taxonomy (NCBI): domain Eukaryota; kingdom Metazoa; phylum Annelida; class Clitellata; order Crassiclitellata; family Lumbricidae; genus Lumbricus; species Lumbricus terrestris. The sequence goes on from OX457041.1 coordinate 41,277,165, forward strand.
ATTTTTTATTACAAATTATTTTATTTGGACGTTAATAAATCGCATCAAACATTCTTTCCTTTTTGATTGCCTTTAGTTAATTAAATTTTAGCCTTGTGGCCACCTAATGTCCTTCAACTAAGAAAAAGTGGCCCTCGTGTCCTCCAACTTAGAAAAAGTGGCCCGACAGTCAAAAAAGGTTCGGACCACTGGCCTAGACCCTCGCCGTACGCACTTGCACGCAAAATCAGCTAAATTCGGCGACTCCCTCACCCTCCCTGCGTTTGTAATATACACAACAGCCCCTTTGGCTAAGATACCACTTACTGTCACTTACTTAAGATGCACCAAATCAAAAGATTTGAACATCATCAAAAACTGGATCTTCATCACTTTAACGATGAGCTTAATTGTAATCACAATCTCAAAATTTCTACAGCGCCCACAAAAGCGAAGTTGCGGGAACCAGCTTATTCACACTCACAGGTGCCCAATCAAAATAAAGTCGATAGGCAGGGTGTCAAGATCTGGAGAGTCAGGCAGGCAGTTAGTTAGCGTGTACTAAAGTCACCCGTAAACCCAATGCAGCTTGTCGCTGTCAGTGTAAAAACTGCCACAGAAACACTTCCACAAAGTTCGAACAATTATGGTTTCAGTGTTTTGATCTAAACAGTAGATTTTTCTAGACCACCAGTCAATCATTGCTTTAACACAAATCAACGATTTAGAACACTGTTCTCTTACAAGTGTCAGTCTACAAGAGAAAAAATCAGTCTAATTATTATCACAGATATGTCTGAGATGTACAACACTGGAGGACCAAACACACGAAGACAGAATTCTTGCGAGTAGAAGCCAGACACAAATAGCCAGCCCGTCGTTTCAGATTTTCAACGCAGATGATAAAAAAATTGCACACCAAAAATGTAGTGCGCCCGCCGCCCGCACAGCATGAACACATTGCTGCTTAGAGTCGTGTGCTCATGTAAACAGTTTCGGAGACTGATAAACGACTGAGAACTTGATTTACTGTCTGATCTTTCTCCTCCTCCTCCTCCTCTACCTCTGACCCTCCAGATCCGTTATGAACAGTCAGTCTGAATTTCGCAGCGTCAGATGCACATTTCTCTTCGAATGACAGGCGCAGTTTGTTTTCCATCTACGCAAACAAGAAAGATGCAAATCAATTCCACACATAATACATAATTCAACTGAATACATAATTCAACTGAATACGCAATTCAACTGAAATGCATGATTCAACTGAATACATAATTCCCAGATGTCTTCTTCAGTTTAATGTTTTATAAAATTTCTGATCAATCTGAAATGCCTCTTAGTGGTAGCAGTTCCACAGAGCGAAAGACAGACAGCCAGACAGACAGACAGACAGACAAGCAAACACACAGACAGAAAGTACAGACAGACAAAGAGAGCATGTGTTGTATCTCAACAGAATATCTTCTGGGCTTTTTTGGTAATTCGTTCGATGCAGTCACTCATCCATTCTGTTTCTTTAGCTCAAAATGTTTACATTACCATAAATCTACTTTCAATGAAGCAGATGCAGCAAAACCGATATGAATATCTCCAACTGCTCAAGACTAACATCAGAGACAGATAGCGACTATTTGAGACTTCAGTTGTTTCGTCTTGTTTCTATAGCACCTCTCGTAACACCAGATTCCCCCATTGTCATTCACTTATTCATTTCAAGAATTTATACAGCACTACTTCAAGAAGTTCATTCAGAGGCACTCCCAGCCAACCAAGGTGATACAATTGGGCATTCAGGAGCCTGAAAAACACTGATGCATCAACCCTATCATCATCATCAATGATGTTCTCTAGGAATTCAAATGAATCCTGACTCCACCCACATTCCCATGACAATTTCCTTGAAGTTTAATTTCATGAAGATTTACATAGATGAACTCAGTTTGTATCCTTTAAATATAGGTTGAACAACAATAATTCCCAATGTGACGTTGAATTGTGTTTACTGACCTGCATTCGTTCTTGTTTGATTTGTTCGAACAGTTGATTATACTTTGCATGAACTTTACAAATGCTTTCTTCGAGATTCTCTTTTAACTGTTAATGCAAAAAATACAACATTTCAATACAGTTTTATATATATACGACAACAAAAATTCTTAATAAACATCATTTTGTTGCTTACATAAACAGGGTCAATAGTCATTATGGAAAGCACAGTTAAACGCAGTTAGGCACCATTGTAACGCCATGGCTCTGTCACGGCGTCGCAGAAATTGTCGTTATTATAATTATTATTATTAATATTATTAAACATACCATATCCAATATTTATATGTAATATTTATATAGCCCATTTTAAACACATTAAAGAACGCTGACAGCTGAACACATTCAATTCAAGCACAACTGACGTTGTGAATTTTCTAAAGTCTTTTTCTGTACAAAGTCAACAAAATCATTGAGTGGATTCGATGATAATTTCACATGCAATAGCATAAATAACATCACAAATATAAAAAAAAACATGAACAGACATCGCAATCTTATTCTGCACTGCAACCTGTACTAGTATATCATGAGCTTTTAACCATAATTATATCAAAAGACTCTCGTAGCCAGAAAACATTTTTTAATAACATAATTATTGGGGTTCCATTGGACATTGGACGCAGAGTAGGAAAAAAAAAATTTAGATGATTTATTTTGGCGTTTGAACCAGTTAACCGTCCCTAATTGCGTCCATCCAGTCATAGAGAATCAGTGGCTAATCAGTGGCTAAGTTTTGAGCCAACAGTAAGCTTCTATTGCCAATAACTTACTGAGTTCAAAACTTAGATTTTTTTTAGTCAGCTAAGGTTTCAATTGAGAACATTTGCTATAAATTATAATACCACATTATTACAACTCGACTGCTAAACGCAATCCCCAAACTGACATGCGACAACACAAAATACATTGCTGTGAATTAACAAAAGAAAACACTGCTTACTTTCTGTCTGTCTTGTACAGCAACCTTTACGTTCCTTTGTCTAGCTTCTCTCTGAACCCTACAAAGCAAATTGAAACCTTGAAAGTAAACTAACTCAGTGTTGCATGAATTCATAATATTATTCTTCCTATGCTTTTGTATAAATGCAAATGCAAACAAATGTAAAGTGATCGAAACCCAGTGGATGTCTAGTTTCTATAGTATACACTAGCTGGCCGAGAAATTTAGGATCCGACCAGCTGCCGACCACAACCCCACCACACCACACCACACTCCGACCTCCGCCGGTATGCCACCCGTGAAATTTGGGTTTTCGGGAAAACCCCCACACCCTATAGATTTATCACTCAATTCTTCAAGACATTCAATGCTGACCTGGCCAATTCATTTTTATCTTTGTGCTTCTTCACAAGAGTTTTCATCTCTTCCCAGTTCTGTACATCGTGCTTCTTCTTCTGCTTAGCAACGTTCTGAGTGTGGACCTTATCCAGCTGCCCCAGCTGGCAGTCTCTCTCGGCAGCCACCATCTGATACAATCGCGTTGACAGCTGCATCTGATCCGTCAGCCACAGATCCAACTCAGATCTATGCAGCTGCTGGAACAGAGGAAGCGCCTCCTCCATGTGACGCCTCTTAAGATCTTGAATCTAAAAAGACAAAGACAAAAACACTTCTCGTCATTTACTATCAACAATATTTGAACGACAAAATCTGAATGAATCAGAAACCCCAGCTCTATCAACACAGCAACGACATTCATAACAAAAAGCAAAATATATGTCATCAATGATACTATAATCACATACTATAATGTGTGTGTATATATGGTGGCCGCAATGCGCTCATCTGTCCTTCTGCTCATTTTACACTAGCCCCCTAGGGAGTGGAAGGTTGAGTCAATCTTATGGGGCGAGCGAGAATCGAACCCACGGCCCTCTGATCTTTGTGCCTGTGTGTTACAATGCAAAATGAGGGTTTCATACCTGGTTTGTATCTTCAGTCACATTCTCGTCAACGCTGTAAAAGGCAGAATTCTTTCCTGATTTCATGCTCCTAAACTCACTGGTTGCCCTCAGCATCTCCATTTGTTGTTGATGAAGCTTGTTTGCTCGGACCTGATTCAAACGAAGGACAACAAAAAAGACTGCACCAACAGAAACACGCTTTCTACTGCATTTGTAACAAACCACAAGAACTCATCACCGCCACACACAAAAATAAGAGCCAAGATATAAACCCATTTAAAAGCATGATTTTAAAGTGAAAAATTGCTAATAGATATATGTTAAAACATTGTCAGTAACAGAGTACTGCAAAGAAACCGAACTATAATCTTACTTCTTAATAATTACTCAAGGAAACAAGAGAAAAATGAAACAAATACTGCTTCAGAAGTATGCTGCATTAAAACAACCTTAACAGAGTTTGTGTATTAAAATGATGAAATCAAGGAATGTGTGAAGGAGTACCTTTTCATTCTTGAACTTACCCTTTTCATTCTTGAACTTACCCTTTTCATTCTTGAGCTTACCTTTTCATTCTTGAGCTTACCTTTTCATTCTTGAGCTGAAGGGAACTCATTTCCTTTATGAATCGCGACGCAAGCTTCTCATATTGCTTGCTCCGCTTGAAGTCCTCAAGATTGACGGACCGAAGGACAATTTCTCTCTCTACAGTTAAAATCCATCACCACAAACTTATTTATGGTGCAGTGGGTATGTTCGGGGTGCAGTGGGTATGCTCGTTGCCTTGCAGCCGGAGGGTTGCAGGTTCGAATCCACCTCAAGCTGCATCGTAGGGACCTTGGGCAAGTCCTTCATTCGCGATTGCTCAGCGCTTTGGTGTGAAACTCCGATGCAGTGTCCGCGCTGTAGTTGGGAAGCGCTTCTAAGTAGAATCTTGAAGGGCACTATAACAAGCGCACATACAAACATCAGTTCGGACAGACAGCTGAGAAAACCAATACAAAACAATGAGGTGTATAAACCGTCGAATGAATGTAAAGTTGTAGATGCACACTGCCTTCAAATGAAAGCCACTCAGCAGAACTAACCTGATACAACATAGACAGATTAATTAATAAGGGAACTGGGAAAACTCATTCATGGCATCCGTTTTTAGAGCTATGGAGTAATATAGGGTTATCTCATCCATGAATCATGTCATGCTGATGGGTGGAAAAATATTGGGCAAACTCAACAATGGCGCTTGTACTCAGTCGTGCCATGCTGATGGGTGGAAAAATATTGGACAAACTCACCAATGGCGCTTGTACTCAGTCCTGGAGGTGTATTGCCAAGAGACAGAGAACGAAGTGGACTGGATGGATTGTTGTTGATGACTTCTGTCAAACAAGTAACACAACCGATAGATTAGAAGAAGAACTAAGTTTTAAAGCAAAAAGAAGGAACATTGGTAGCTGTTAACGCAGCAGGAAAAGAGTAAAAAGACGAGGAAAGAGATGAGAACGAAAAAGTATCACATGAATTAGGAGGAGGAGCAGAACACAGAACAATCAAAGGAAGCTAATTATAGAAATCACATTAAGCCCCAACTTCACAAACTGTTTATTAATAGGCCGTCGTCATCAGAGGATTAATATCCAGAAAGATGCAACTTTAGACACACGAGCAGCCGGCAGCCTATATGTGAGGGAATTCAAAAATTTATGGGAGCACAGTTTGTGCCATTTGACATTGAGTTAAACTGATAATGCGATTTAAAAAACTAAGTAAGATATTGCAGACTCTGTATAGCCTGATAGCACATCGTAGTGTCTCGCTATTTAAAAACGAAACTGCAGTGAATACCTGAGTAAGAAATTGCAGTGAATACCTGAGTAAGAAACTGTAGGCTCAGAGAAGCTTGATGATGAGTTGCTCCAGACGTCGGCATTTGCTGTGTTGCTCGAATCAACTGACTCAGAGCGTTGCTTATCAAAACGAAGTTCGTCCAGAAAGAAAGTACTCTGTGCTTCTGGCGACGCTTCACAACTCTACAAATCAACAATCCCACTACATATACAGCAAGAACTCTAATTGAAACAGTCAAACATGCAGCTCCAGCACCTGAAAGGTATGTACACATCTGGCTATTTCTAAAGCGTATTTTAAGAAACTCATGCCAGCGCTCAACTGGGCAAATTAACGGATCTGGACAGCTACACCTTAAGATGACTTGAAAATTTCTCTAGAGTTATCCATTGCAAAATAGTAAGTATGTACTTCGGTGGCCAATGTTTTCTGCTAAAGAAGTCCCAATCATTTCTAAACAACCGTCATATTCTGTAAAGACTGATTATAAGGAAATAAGAAAGTGTCTCTGACAGTCTCTTAACCCTTGACTGACCAAGGGGTAGTAAATGGTATGGAAAATCCTATACACTAGGGTTGGTAAACGGCTAAGTGAAGCAATGAACAAGAAATTTAAACTGTAATTAAATATCATACTTTCTAAAAAGCTCACAGGAATGGTTCCCATGCTAGCACAGGAGCAAAACGTTCATCAGTTAGAAAATCACCTCTGACACCAAAAAATTCAAATTATAATTACAGTTAAACGCAAGCAGGACACACACACAGACACACACCTCGACGTCAGAGTCCATCTCAAGCACAGCCAGCTGCAGGCTGTGTCTCTCCAGCGATGATTGGTAAGCGATTGGATTGCACAGTGCAGCAGCCAAATCTACAAAAAATCAATCAATCAATTAATCAATCAATCGATCAATCATAATTCATAAAGCACCCATTCCTTCCTACTCAGAAGCAGGCCAAACAGAAGAAGATCATCTTAAGCAGCAGATGTAACTGTTAGCAGGCGACCAAAGCAGGATAGCAACAGTATGAGAATTAAAAAAACTACTGGCCAAAAAATTGGACAAAACAAAAATAATTATAAAAACGCAAGGGCAATTAAATAGCATATTAAAACAACCTATATGGGTAAGGGCAAATATTACGTGCGATTGGAAAGGCATTGGGATGTTGAAATTTTGAACCTGACCTGGACATCAATAGCCTCTCAAGGCTCTCATGCTTTTTACTGCCCTACAATAACCTCAGTAAAGTTTCAGAATTCTGGAAAACCCATTTTTCTTACAAAAACACATTACTCCATCTCCAAACTTCAGTCCTGACCAATCAAATAATCCTGAAGACTATTTGACCGAAGCTGCTTTTTCCGTCACACAGGACAAAAATCTTCTAATCCACATGCCTACTGGAAGGCACACCTCTCAACATATCTTGACATTAGAGCATTAGAGCTGCTTTTTTGACACCATTGCCCATTGGATTAGCTGCTTCTTTGGGGCTCCACAAAAGCTTAGCATATCTGGAATGGCCGTATACTCGTTAGCTTCTTACCTTAGCAGTCAGTCTCACTTCTAGCCTGGCCATTATCTCTGCATGACTGGTGTTCCAAAAGGATCTGCCATTCACCCATTCTTATTTTTATTTACAATCTTCAAAACAGCAATCATCCACATAGCTACTGCAGTCCAGTTAAAACACCATTCACTGACTGACAAGGCAAAAGTTGTTTATTACTTAATGCCTGAATACAATGCACGCTTTGCTGAGCTGCATTTCAACTGCTCAATGCAACAATTATTTTGGGCATTTCCTTCACAGTTGTAATTCTGGCTGGTCACTTATTATGCAAGGTCAGTAAGTTTCTCTTAAAGGTCAATGTGAGTTCTATGCGCATAAATTATGGTTCGGCTTCAACACCTTAACCATAAACGCAGATAAATTCGAGGCAAACATCAGCACCATCAGAACAAAGATAGTTTTCTAAAGCCCGAGTTAAAAGCACGTCAAAACTCATCATTTCTCAATGGCCTTCAAACATTTGGATACCAAAGTGCATCTCACTTGGTGACTAACTAATTATGTCTTGGATTCTGTGTTACTAGTCTGCATCAAAACTTTTCATAATTATTTAAGAATAGCAATGATGGTGACAATGAAGAATCGAACAACAATTATGATATTGATAATGATGATGATGAGGTGGATGATGATGTGTAAGAAGAGGAAGAGGACAACGACGATAATGTAGACAACCTGCAAATACATCAGGAACAAAATCCTTGACAGTGATACGGACAAACAGGGTGGCAAGTCCTTGCGGTTGGTTGGATTCATTTCGCAGGCAGATGTGGCGATAACCTACAGGCAACAAAACAATGCAGAAAAGTTAGACAATGAAAGTCAATTACTGACCAGTGCCTAGGATGCTATTTTTACCTGGCAATTCATTAACTCACCTAAACGAAATGTAGCAACCAAGTAATATTCATTAATTTAGAAATACTCCAAAGCGGACACTTAAATGTTAGAAATAGAAAGATAGAAAACGTTGGAATAACACGGCAATTTATTACCAGTAGTAACAATAACTTAATCAAAATGCAGACGTGTATCTTGTCATGACAGTCAAGGCTGCAAGGACATATTCCCTGCACAAATGTACAATTGCATGGCTATTAAGCCAATTGTTTTATTTATATATCTTGTTTTCCTGCATGGATAATACGATCTCTTGTCTAATGCAACGACACTCACAGTGTGTTACTTTGCGACTGCTTTGAGCTGTTTTTATGTGAAGAAGAAAACTGACAAACTGTATAATTTTACTTGGAAATGCTGTGCTGAAATCTGTAATAAGTAGGTGACTTTGTCAGCAGGACTTGTTTCTTTAGCCTCACCTCTGACTGTCTATTGTTATTGATCATCATCAGTTCTTGATGCCAGCCATCTGGAGGTGATGGGTATGAATAAATAATCTCCATTGTTCTCAATCAATCAATCATAATTTATAATATTATAGCGCTCCTTCGAGGTACCTACTCTCGGTCATTTGCCAAGTGCGCTGCTCCCCTTAGTTTCAGTCCAACTGATGTTATATGTCCTCATTAATAATTATTTATCAGGCATACATCTGCCTATTAATATTTTTAATGACTGTAATTAATATATCAATTGCTATTTGGCAGTCATACCGTGAGCATTTAAAAGCCAGATTGAACCTACTAAGTCAGCTGCCACAACTCTCCTGCCCCCAACATGAAAGTAAGTGATGTGTCTAAGCCTAAAAGGAGCTAGTTACCCAGTCTGAAAGTGACTCAGATCTAGTGTCAGCATGACAGTGAGCCAGCTAGTCAACCATACTGCAGTGAGTCAATGGTCCACCTTGAAAGTAAGCCAACAACATATTGCATGGTAAACATTATTATATTATAAATTCAGTTTCTATTGAAACTTCAGCAGGCAATTGATGAGCTCACCTGGACGAAGAGATTCAATCGGTAGAATGCGATGACCAAGCAACGTTGTACCGTTGTCTTGATAAACAGCGATTCGTAAAATAGCCAAGTTGGGCAAGATCACCTGAATTGAATGAAGAAAGACTTATTACATTATTTAAAAGAAAAGAATAATAATCAAATGCAATGTATGTATAAATAAGAAACTAATTATCAAATGCAATGTATGTATTAATAAGAAACTAATTATCAAATGCAATGTATGTATAAATAAGAAACTAATTATGAAATGCAAAATATGGATAAGTAAGAAACTACTTTGAAACAAAAGTTCTAACAAGGCTATATTACAAATACATGGACAAATACTGATAAAAATGAATGATACAATGGTCAAACATTAAGTGTCATATGACACTTCAGCATGTGACGTAGAACTCTCTTCTGCAACAAACACCACGTAGAGCGTGGGGACCTTGTGGCACATCTTTAATGCAGTCTTTTGCAACATCATGAGTTTATGACATTTCTATAGTTAAAAAACTGAAGCTGCCACAGTTCGTACTGAAACATGCATTAGAGGCTCAATTCATCTTGCATTGGAACCAGATGAATTGTAATCGCAACCATCAAAATTTCTGATGCATTACTCCAAAGTCCAGCACAGGGCACCAGCCTATTCACGAGCAATATTCTGGACATGCAACGAATGCATTGCAGAACTTACCAATGGTTGATAAGAAATAATCTCTGTTCATCATTTCAAACTGACACATCACAGAATAATAATTATAATTCATAGTATGAATGGATGATCACAAGCAATTGCAGGAGTTGAATTTTCTGTTTTGTAGCCATCACATCTCGCTGTTCAGTGGATGGTTGACCAATGACACGTGGAAAATACAAGGCTGAGTATAGGGAAGCAAGCCCGCATATGCACTGAGCTCCTGCTCATCATACAAAACTGTTACCATTACACTAAACCCTCTCCCTACTATTTGGTAAACATGTACATATATGCTCAACCAATACAGGGTCCGCTAAGCATGTTCAGACCCACAATCACTGGATCTCATGCCATTCATGAAATCAAAAGACCACTCATCTTTATATACTGAACTGAATGACCGGTACTAAAGATGACATTACCATTACATTACGTACCCATGCGCGACTTGTCACGTAATAAAAAGACGAATATATACATGCATGTAGTGGTGCTACATCAATATGATAATAGGAGCACAGCTGTAACCTTTGGAAAGACAAAAGGTTCCTCGTTGTAGACTGGGTTGATTCCATTGCTTGGACAGACTCTCGTGCGAAACTTGCGACGGACGGTGTCAGCGGGAAGTCCGTACATGTCGACTTCAACGTAAGTTCCGACCTTGCGATCACTCAGAAACTGTCCAGAGATGATCTGTTCAATCAATTACCGTTAATTAGTTACGCTAATAATTAACAGACTACCTACTTCCAACTCAATGTATGCACATATATGCATCATGACATTTAATTATAGCAACTCTTAAATAGTAGTAGCTGTTTATTGACAAATGCATCAACCAAGTACAAAATAACAGCAATCAGTACAAACTCAATGACTTTCGAGTGATTGGTGCATAAGTCAAAGGATCAATCCAAAAAGGTCGTATGGACCTGTAGAGGCTGAATTGACCCTTCCTTTCTCAACAACATTTGGCTGTTGTAAAACAGTGCAAAGAACAACATGTTATACATGAAATAAATCTCTCGGTACTACACGCACGGCCATTAAATAGCATGGAGAAGGGTGTTTTAAGGTCATATTAAAATTTTGCTAAATAAAATCAAATGCAGTAGCACATGAGGATGGTCCAACGCATGAGAAGACTTGATGATCTTAAGTTGAAGGGTATAAACGAGGGACGTGCATGCGTGAGTGGGTGTCAAAGGACAAGTGATTGTCAACGTGTCGGACTCAAGGCTTGAGCAAAACATTCCAATAATGAACGTTGGTGTTCTGACAGTGACACACACTAACTTAACTTTCTATTTCCCTCATGTCCACATGTTTTAAAAATGTTCTTTTTAAGTCAACAGCTAGAAAGTGTCAACTAATAAGTTAAGCAATTCAACTAACAACCTGATACCTCCAACCAATTGATGCAGAATTATCAAGTCATTTCGTATTTCTTCTTATATTTTTATTCAGCAAATTATTTCTGGGATCCAACAAGTGTTTAACCCATACCTAGTCGATCAGGGAATCTAAGAAGAGATGCAGCAAACATGAAGAGAAGGAATGAAGCATGAAATTGTAAAGATGCTTGGGTCCATATGTAGGTACAGACCTTCACTTCTACTGTACCAGCTACAATCCCATCAACCGTTGACTCTGCAAACGGATCGAATTGTCGATCCTTTCGTCTCATGAAGTCTGGCTTCAGGACGTAGCCACAGCGTTCGTTGTACTCGAATATGCCAAGATTCAACTGCATTGACAGATCTGCAAAAAACAATCAAAATAAAATGACACAATACTCCAACAAATACAAATACCTATACATACATACTTACTGCTTGGTGACAAACAAATAAACATGTGTGCATAAAAACTCAACGTAACATACATAAATGAAAATTTTTAAATAACAATTTCAAGGAAAAGTCATCAATAGCATCCCCACCTGAGAATGAGAAACGTCAATCAAACTGAAAAAATTCATATGCTTGCAGAACAGAAAAGGAGACAGGGTGACTGACTCAGCTCTAATTTCAAGACAAAGGTTGTTCCAGGCAACCGAACCAATAAAAGCAAAGTACTTAGTTTTAGGCCAAAAAGCTTAGTAACGAGTCCAGGGAACAAGAGGAACACAAAGAAAGAGACCAGGGTTCTTACAATAATTCTGCTTAGCAGCCTAAGCATGCAGCAGGGATACAAAGTCTAAATTTTTGTTAAATTTTTAGCCATGTAACGTGTACGAAAAGAGATGCTGCTGTCCAACAGTTTATATCTGCACCACAGACAGAAATCCTTCAACCACAAGGTGAGTGCAAGAGCTGAGAATTACCGCTGAAGAAGGAAGGCACATCAATAAAGAGCAATTAGGTTTGTGCAGATGAAACAATTATCCACCTGTCTCTTTATGCTTGGGACTGACATTCTATGGTCAACTTAGTTGTGGGCTGATATCATTATGCCATCAGTTGCTGCTGGGTGCATTAGACACTTGTGCTACATGTTGCCAATTACTAATAATAGCAGCAGTATTAACAGCAGCAGCAATAATAAAATAGTAATAATAATAATAATAATAATAACAATAATAATAACAATGATAATGACAATAATAATAACAACAACAATAACAATGACGATGATGATGACGATCATGATGATGAAAAATCAGTAGATAAACTTGCCAAGTGTCTGGAAATTAAGAGCAACCAGCTGACAGCCAGCATTCCAAAAAATCTGCAAAACAAAACAGAAATGCAAAAATCAAGATTATTTTCGCTTTAATGCAAACAGACGAATCAAAATCTGAAGAAGACAAAATCAATTTCTATAGCAGTCAGTCAAAGATAAAGTTCTACTGTGGTTTAGAAGAGGCAAATAGGAAGCACAATAGTTCTACACAGAAGACAACTGCACAATGATTGCAGCACCATTCTAATGGAACAGATAAGGACAGGGTTTTCAGTCTCTTAAAAACAAAACAACAAACAGAAAGCAGATAACACACACACAAGAGTCAAAACATTCTTCCTACATCAGTAGGAGATAGGAAATAAAGCAAGTGATTGTATTGTTTGTATTGTATTTACGAAATTACAAAGCGCCTCTCAAAGTACTTCCTAATGTGAAGAGTCCAGCGAAAAAAGAAATGCATTGAGATAACGGGAAGAGACAGCTATACCTCCAGCTAAGATCATAGAGTGAGTCATAGGGGTAGCAAGTCAAAGAGGGAGCAAGTCATAGAAAAAGTCATAGAGGGAGAAGTCATAGAGTGGCAAGTCAGAGATGAGGCAAGTCAGAGGGAGCAAGCCACAGAGGAGCAAGTCACAGAGGAGCAAGTCGCAGAGGAGCAAGTCACAGAGGAGCAAGTCACAGAGGGATCAAGTCACAGAGGGAGAGTCAAGCGATGTCAACCTGTGGCATGTAGTTGCTGGAGTCAACTCTTGTTCCCTTTGGATAAATGCGGCTTAATTGACGTTTGTTGAAGCTAAAAAACAGCAAACAGGCAAAATTTAATAAAATCATCAAAGGTTGGACAGAAAACTTTACCTTAATGCCAAAACTAAGTTAACAATCAGAAACTTTTCGGAGACAAAAAATAAGTTCAGAAAAGTACAACTCAACCTAAAAAAATAACTGAAATCGCATAAAATAAGCTAAAATAAAATTAAGAAGAACAAAACCGTATTAAATAAAATGCGAAGAAGCAAGCACTAAAAAACTAAATTGGGAAAAGGAAAAAAGCAATACTTGACAAAATCCACAGGAAATGATTTCAGCAGTGCAGTGGACTGCGTTTCAACGAACGAAGTACATTCATAACTTCTCTGTCTCTCTAAAACATTATTTATTAATTTAATTCTAAAACATTATTTATTAGTTTAATTCTAAAACATTATTTATTAATTTAATTCTAAAACATTAGCTATTAATTTAATTCTAAAACATTATTTATTAATTTAATTCTATAACATTATTTATTAATTTAATTCTAAAACATTATTTATTGCCAACTTCTAAAAACAGGTCGATCAAACTTTTCTACTAGATTCTTTTCATCCACCAAAATTACTCAGAATCTCAAATCTAAGGAAACCATCACTGACATTAATAACAAATCTATAAAAGTTCTTAAATATGCAAACTCAAAACATGCTGCATAAAGCCAAACTAATAAAGCCAAAGCAAAGCTTAACGATGTCTGATTTCCTTTCAAACACTTTAAAAAAATAAGTTTTCCAACACATAAATTCATTGATACACCACCATCGTCATCGTCATCAAAACCATCAACGTCATAGTCGTCGCCTCGCCACAACAACTGCCACCACCACTATTCAGTTATGCACATGATTACAAAGCACTTATTAGTGATTCTCCAAGTGAAAGAAACGGCAGCCTGTAGGGGTCTCTATGGTCCAACAAAACTGCAGCGCTACACAAGCAAAACTGTTCTCTAGTCAATCAGACTGTCTTGAATTGTTCTCAAACTCAAACAGAAAATAACAATCAATACATTCAAGATAGTCAGCTGATCTTGGACTGAAGCTCTTCAGATCTATTCCACAGTCAAGAGCCTCACTTTCTTTAAAAGAACTTTAAGATGGCTCCATATCGCTGTCCAGATTAATTATATCATACACAATCACACACCGATGCCTTAACTAAACGCTAAACAAAATATAATCTATATTAATGTGAAAACAACACAAGATTCTAACACAGAAACACAGACAAAAGAAACAGACAGCAAGACGAATGACATACTTTCAGCATAGTCGAAAGTGTGAAACCGGACCGGCTGAATATAGTTGACAAGAGCTGATAACTCCATTCCAGCCTGCACCTCTTGCTCACTCGTACCCTAAATAAGCAAAATACACCCCAAATCATTCATTCATTAGATGCATTTATATAGCGCCTCTTCAAGGGGGCTACTCAGAGGCGCTCTCAACCTCAGCACGGCCAAATAAAACTGTCTTAAGATGAGAGAGGAAAGGAGGACCAAATGTTCCATCTTGAGGGTCACACCACCAAGAAAGCACGAATCTTATTTAAGATTACTCAGAACATTTCCATCCCACACCGCTACACCGTTACCACCCATAACCACTGTCACCATATCACATCAGAACATAACAACATAACTACATACAACATCACCAACACATGCCAAGCAGCATTCCCATGTCAAAAAATGTATTGTTTACTTCATCCATCACTGCTGTTGTACTTAGTGGGCATGCTGACAACTTAAAACACTTCAAGCTCTGACTCCCGTCAGACAGGATGCAAATCATATTTGCTAGCTGTCAGTCAAAATGTCAATCAAACCATATGCCAATCAATGACAGAGTGTCAGAAACAAGTCACTGGGACCGGTCTCAGTTGCATCAAGCAACACTAGTCAGATATATATATATCAAATGACACACTTAAGTCTGGCTCCCATAACCTATGCGAAATGTAAAGAAGGCGCTAATTTTTCAGTTTTTTGGACATTCAGTTAAATGTAAAGAAGGCGCTAATTTTTCAGTTTTTTGGACATTCAGTTAAATGTAAAGAAGGCGCTAATTTTTCAGCTTTTTGGGACATTCATTGGACAAATAAATCCCCATGTCGAGGATAAGCAGAGGCTGAGAGTGGTCTCACTGCGGTCCAAAACCTTTGAGGTCAATGGCAAATTCTCAGAAATAATCAAACGAAATGAGACATCAAACTACAGCGAAAACTTTCATAAAAAATGAAGACAACATACGGGAACCGGCTAGCTGGAGATCCTTACTTTTTCCTCTTCCGCAACTTGCATCTTATTCACCGCTTCCTCCATCATCTTAGACTCCTCCTCCTCCTTTTCGCTTGCAGCCTCAGAATCTGTTTCCGTGTCATCATCATCATCTTCATCATAACCAACGTCTTTTCCGGGGGAACACGGGTCGATTTCGTACTCGTCTGACTTTCCCCTCGTATCAATTGTCGCCACTCCACAACCAGGGCTGGGTGGAACAAGAGGTAGAGACTGTCGCTGAGGAGTGGCGGGAATCTGGATAGGCGTGGAAGGAGCGTCCTTCCGCTGCGGTTTGCCCTTCACACGACCTAAGCAACAACACATTTTCATTAACAATTACATAACAATAATAATGACCAAGAAAGCAACAGAATTCTGACAAAGAGGCTCTGCAGCAAATCCAAACCAATCTGCAAAGATTCCAACATGATTGTCCATAACCTCTAGTCACAATGCTACATGTATGAATGTATGTATGTATGTATGTATGCATGCATGCATGTATGTATGTATGTAATACTATGTATGTATGTATGTATGTATGTATGTATGTATGTATGTATGTATGTATGTATGTCTTTGTCTTTCTTTGCCCCTTTTCCGCAAGCGTTTGAAAACCATTCCCTTTGATTGTGGTGTGGTGTCAGGTCGGGAGTACCTCTAAGAAGTTCTCTGGAAGGGGCGCCATATAAATGTACGATTACAATTATGTATGTATGTATGAGTGTGTATGTATGCATGTATGTGTGTGTATGTACGCATGTATCTGTGTATGTATGTGTGTGTGTGTGTATGTATGTGTGTGTATGTATGTATGTATGTATGTATGTATGTATGTATGTATGTATGTATGTATGTATGTATGTATGTATGTATGTATGTATGTATGACATGTATATGGCCACTAATATAGCGCCACAACAAGAATTTCACGAAGACACCAATTTATGTTGGCCTTACATCAATAAAATGAACATACAGGGTGGCTCAAAAAAAAACGTACCACCGGGGAAAATGCGATATCTTCGCAGCCGATTGGGGTTTTTCTGCGAAAATTTCACAATTTGAAGGGGAATGAATATACAACAATCCCTGAAAGTTTCATTTGAAACTTTTCATGTTTGCAAAAGTTACAGCTGTTCAAACTTAAAATTTCGTTTTTTCAATTATCCGGAGAATCATGCTCCAATACAAGTGATTTCATTAGGATGTTTGGCAAATTACAACACACACACATTGATGATGATGTCATACGACCTCACTATGAGCTGTAAAGAAGCTGTTTATGAAGCAATCTGCTGGTATTTGGTGATATTTTATAGATTAAGGTCTCAATTGGTGAACCCAAACAATGAACGTCATGGGCAAAGTTTCTGCAAAAGATCAAATGGGAACTCGGACTTTGCATGAACAGAGACTGAGACATCGCGTGATCATAGCAAAATACCCAGTGAAAAGTGGAGCCTGAGCACATTGAAGACTATCTGCAAACGGGTTTATGTAACGAAGATCAGATGTCGGAAGAGAGGCAGGAAGTGGTCGCTTGATCTGACGGAAAAAGCGCGATTTTCACGAAATTCGCTTGGTAATCGAAAGGTCAAGTTTGCAAAGCAAATCGTGGTTTCGGCATCAGATATGCCGGCGTGTGTTGCGGCTGCAAGAAAAGACTGCAATTAATCCCATTCAGTAGGTTAGATGTCAAACTCATCATTGAACTCGCTTACCCAGACTCATTGAAGACCAGGTATGCTCTAACATCTGGTTTTATTATGCAGCAGGACAGTGCGCCTGCTTGCTCGCACGGCAAGGTTGATTATGATGGCGCTACCTTATTGACATCAACTGAAGTAAATGCATTGGCAAAGATGATTTACAAACTCGCCAGACCTTAACCCTCTTGTTTATCACGTCTGGGGAGCTATGCTGGAACGCTGCAAGACATTTAATCCCAAGTTGGAGAACATTGGCCAGCTGAAGCAAGTCTTGCTGCTAATGTGGGGTCAGTTGCCGCAGGACCCGACCAACAAGGCCATACTAAGCTTCACAAAAAGAATTTGAGCTTGTGTTAAGGCAGAGAGTGGACACTCTCATTATACCTTACAATAAACTGCAAAACCGAATGCTGAGGTCGTAGGGAAAAGTGATATCATATGACATGGAAATCTACAAGTGACGTAAATTTTCCGCGGATATTTGAAAAAACGAAATTTTAAGTTTGAACAGCTGTAACTTTTGCAAACATGAAAAGTTTCAAATGAAACTTTCAGGGATTGTTGGAAATTCATTCTCCTACAAATTGGGATATTTTCGCAGAAAAAGTTCAATCGGCGGCGAAGATATCGCATTTTCCCCGGTGGTACGTTTTTTTTTGAGCCACCCTGTAGATGAATCAAATTTTTATGGAAATAATAAAAATTATTCAGCACTGTACAAAAGCTTGACTGCATAGATTAGTTCTCATGCAGGGGTCGTCCGTGAAACGAATTATGCAGCAACCATGCTGACGATTCAATTTCAATGTCAGCCATAAAACACAGAGGCCAAAATGAATACATGTAAGTCACGGCTTAGAAAGAGAGCTCACAGCTGCACCGCTGTGTCAATTTGTCCATCAAATGCTGCGAGGCAATGAGCACTATGTATGAACAATGAGCAATATGAAAGGAATGAACATAGAACCTGAGCTTAAAATAAGAGACTTTGCAACAAAGAGTCGGGATTATTCTCCTTTATATGATTGCTACGCAGACTTACGTGAGTGCAGGTGACGCTTTTTGTTCTTGACGAGGATTTTTCGTTTCAGTACTTCCGGACTTGGAAGCGGAATGTTAGGTTCTAACTGAAAAAGTACAAGTTGCAAGAAACTTCATCGTGAAAACAAACACAAAAAGGAAATTTGACCACAACTAATGCCAAAAAATACAGTAGAATGCAGATAATGTAAAGCAGAGATTTAGAAAAGACAGTTACATCAAGAAAGGCATTCTTCAATGTTAGCAAAACAATACTCATTACTAAGTATCAGATGCCAAACCCACCTCAGCTGTAACCACAATTGCAATTGCACATTTATATAGAGCTAGCTTAAGGCACATTTATGTGCAACCTGACAACAAAAACTAATCAAATGTGCACTGAATCTGCAAACACAAATACCAATTAGACAAAGATGGCTTGCAGCCGCTGTAGTGAAAATTGGAAAAATGATGAATAACTCGGTTTAATATAGGTGGAGAGTAGAGTTGATTGATTTAGATTGTCTGAACTTCAGTAATTTGTTTGAACTTGTTGGAACTGTGTTAACAAAGAAAGTCAATGCAGCGTGTAACACAGGTTGCTAGGCAACCTTATTTTGGAATACAACCAAACCACATAAAATCATCCATCTTGTTTGTGTTAATTTGAGGTTGGGGAAACAATGGAGTTTACCGCCTATTTAACTTATGACTTGTTTACCGAGAATTAGGATGATGTACCTGGTGGTACTGCCTGTTTAACTTATGCCTTGTTTAATAAAAAAAATATTAAGATGATGTACCATTGTACCTGGTGGCTATCAAGTTGATCCATCAACAGAGAATCACCAAAAACAGTGCGACAGTAGAACGCCATCTTTGCCTGCTGCCTTGCCCTTCAACGAAAAAATGCATTTCATTACGATACAGAGAAGCAGACACAAACATAGACTAAGAAACAGAAACATACAGACTAGAACAGACAAACAGAAACAAATGTAGGCAGACAGACACACACGCACACGCACACAGGAAAACATAGGCTGATAGGCTACACAGAAAGATGAAAGCATTTAGAAAAAGTGTTCTGAGAAAGATTAAATTAACAGTACACAGTTTGTTCCCCAGATATCAGAAAACTTTCGGACTGCATGTTTCTGAAAAGGTTCATCATAGAATCAGTTCAAACAAAGACAATTCGGATATGATCACGAAGATTATGAGATGCTCATAGACTCACACCTTTGCCATACCTTTCCAATAATCTCATAACTAACAACGTTACACGTAAATTATATTTTATTCGATGCCAAGCACATCTGTACTCACGAACAATGATTTTCAAAAGACAATATGACCGGATAATCGGATGTCTTGAAGGCCGACTCAAAAATTGCTTCGATGACTTCCTGCAAAAGAAACACAAGAAACCAAATTCATCAGCAAATCTTCAGTCACCAGAATACAAGTTTATTCCTTCAACATTTGAGTTCATCTGGACAAATCTTCACTGATACACAGGTTTCAGCATCTTTAAAAATCTTCAACTGAAACATCATAACTGTTCAATCTCACACAGATAAGTAAACATCAACTTTAATATTAACTCTAAAGCAATTTGTATAGCTCCTTTCAAGAGACCTTAATAAGTGTATCCCTAGGCTACTAAGAAGACAGTAAATAGCTAGGTTTACTCAGAACAGTGTAAATCAAGGACATTGTGGAGACAGTGTTCTGTCAAGACAGCTCTAGGGTAGAAAAGTCCCTTTATGATCAATTGATCATGCTCTGACATTAAGCCATGTAGACTGTCAATCACCCATCCATATAGACTGCCAATCACCCATCCATATAGACTGTCAATCACCCATCCATATAGACTGTCAATCACCCGTCCTCAATCACCCAGTCGTAGAGACTGTCAATCACCTCACACAACAGAAGGTCACCAGCTGAAGACTAAACCCATCATAAGGAAGCCACATCTAACTGATGATGTAACTTGGGGCAATTGATGCACCAGAGAAGCTCAGATACGAACGAGTCTTAAGGTCCTGTAACAGATAACAGGATCTTATTAAACTCCTATGTGATGCATATAGTTTCTTTCACTAATATGCGGACTATGCTGTCTTACAGAATGATCTCCTCGATAAGTTTCCTGCCTTCAATGAAATGTCAACCATCAAACATTACTTTTGTTTTTCCTATATATATCAACAACCGTCGACATTTCTACCTGTGATCAACTTACCTTAAACGAGACTTCAGTGCACATCGTAAAACCATGAGTGATGATTGGTTCCTCGTCTGCTCCACGCCCGTCCCAGCAATCCAACTCCACGCATCGACATCCTGTCAGAAGCACCTGCCGATAAATTTCCACCGACGACTTTCCGGTCAGCTGGTGACCTGACAACGATAAACAGTAAGTAAATCAAACGTAGCAACCATTTGCTATTTGCCACTAGTAGGGAGATACAGAGGCTACTCTAGTCCATGGCACAGCTTTCGTACATCAACTTGAGTCCATTGTGCCTTTCAGCATCTTGGACTTTCCTCCTCCTTGGACAGACTTCTGTTGCACAGGTGTGTTGCTGCAGTGATCGCTGTTTAGCAGGGGGGATGCCTGAATGGTAACGCACTGGCACAAAGACCAGAAAGACGTGGGTTCAATGCCCACTCGCCCCCATAAGGTTGACCCAGGATTAAACTCTCCTGAGGGAGGGGAGGGGTGACTGCAAATCAGTAATAGGACAGATGGGCGAATTGCAGGCCGCCTTTTAGTTAACTTCGACACCTGCTAAACTTGTTATCATCCGTCACAATTATATATTATCAGGTAATTTTATCGGTCAGTTTGAGTCAATAATAATATGATCATTCGCTACAAGCTGTAATAAAGAGCTCCTGTAAGATCAGTTAGATAGTCGCGCATGCAGCACGTTTGTGAGACACTTGAAGCACGTTAGATTAAGTGCCTTTATGGATGGATACCTGCGTAAGTGCGTGTCTGCAAAAGACGTATTGTACAATGAACATGCAATTAATATTTCTATACTTATTAAACAACATGGTTATAAAGACCGACATCAGCCAGATACCAATCTGATGACAGAGTATCAACCAACAGAACAGAGAAGCCACAATTGAACGGATCATGCAATGTGAGTCTTTACGAGCCAATCCTTCAAGTTCTATGTCATGCGTGGGCTGGAACCATGTTACTAAACTTACTATCTCGCAGGTTCCCACCCTAACACTTCAATTTACAAGGCAAATACTTATAACAACCAGAGTAACCCTACAGATGATAGCAATCCTTTTTTGTGCGCACTTCCTTCATGCAAAGCCGTGTTTTCTGTGGCTGGCCCAGCGGTATGGAATGGCTTCCCTCTTGAGCTGCGCCTGTTCTCTAGATCACTCTCTGACACATTATATAAGTACTTGAAAAGTTCTGCTCTTTTTGGCCGTGCTGGAGTCGGGAGCACATCCGAGTAGTTTCTTGAAGTGGTGCTATATAAATCCTTGAATGAATTAATGAATGCAATGCATGAATGAACACTCGTGCACGCAAGCATGCAATAGCAGTGACACTGATATTGAGTAGTGGTTTCACACCTGTGAGGTACGTATTGTGAGAAGAGTTGATGAAATAGTGCGACAACGGTTGTGTCATATCGAGACAGAGTTCTAATTTCTCCGTGGGTATGATAGTGTTGTCATGACTCATCAGGTATCTTAGAAATCCTTCTCTAGACAGATGGCCTGCAGATCAAACAACCAGACAATTATTGCGACACAAATTGCCTCTTAATCAAACAGATATCCGTGAAGAAGACACCTACAACAAACATACAATGCTGGCTCGGGTCTCCTCATGGCCTGTCAATCAAAACAATCAAAAAGTCCCAAACTATAACCCTGAAGGCCTGTCAATCAAATAATCACTCAAAACAAACATTACAACTGAGGGCCAATGGCCTGTCAATCAAAACAATCACTCAACACCAAATATACAGGACTAAGGTTCACATATCCTGTCAATGAAGCTCACAACAAAACCAAGGCTCACAATGAGCTTTCAAACATTCTATGACAAAATCTCATTAAATCTAAGAAACAAAAAGTCATCTTGTACATCTAATCAGACTGTAATAAAATATTCAAATACGGGGCAAATACACACTCACACTTGCACTCTATGCACAATGACATACAGGCTAAGTGATTTATGTGGCCAAGTTGATGTCTCATTGTAGAAATGCAGAAGTTATCAAAACGCAAACTTCATTTTCCTCCAAACATACTTATTTGGCACACACTACTTCAAATGCACATTTTCCAACCTATTGAAAGTAAAGTCAAGCTAACTTTTACAAAGATCCCACTAATTAATTAAAAATCAGTGAGTCAAAAACTATCAGGTTCGAATCCACCTAAAGCTGCTGCGCAGGGACCTTCAGCAAGTCGTTCGCTCGCATTGCTCATGTGCTTCTGCGTGAAACTCCGATGCAATGTCCTCGCTTGAGTAGAGAGCTTGAAGGGCGCTATAGCAAATGGAGAAATAAATAGAATAAATAATTAAAAGGTAAGAAGATCTGAATGAATAATGTCATCTGATCTAACTTCAGAACATAACCCCATTTATTATCATGCACCGAAGTGATTCAGTTAACTTAATAAGCAGAACCAATGGAACTGACTGCTCTCTGAAAGCCAACCTATCCTAAATTCATCTTAAAATCTTTGGCTGTCAACAGCGACACACAACACCAATATATCATCTTAGCCAATTCTACAAAGTTCTGCCCTTGGGAGAAAAACAAACCTTTTCAACAAGCACAAGTTGATGACTATAGACAAATAAATCATATCATTAAAGCAGGCAGGATTCTGCATCTGACAGAATGACATAATCAACAGCAGAGAGGCACAGGAAGAGGGTGAAGAGGGAACAGTTGCTCTGTCTTGGATAGGGGCTGAGGGGTGCAAATCCAAACTGAGGGAGCTCAATGGTAGTCAGGCGATCGGATTTCGGACTCTGCTCCAAGGAATGGGAGACTAGACACAGGACTGCTAAGGGAGTAAAGCCAGAAAGTAATGCAGCTCCAGTTAAAGACCAACTGTTTTCTGACTTCTCTTATAAATCTACATGTGAAAATGGCATGACAGATCTAACTCAATAACTCCAGTACGTCTCAGATTATAAAGACCGACATCAGCCATTTGGTGGCAATGGGTACGAAAAAATAGTCTTCATTGTCCTCAGTCATTTGTCAATTTCTTCTGATCAGCTTTAACTCTTTGTTCCCCATGTCACAACCCCCATTGCTCTTGAAATCAAGATCATTTGTGTGTATAGGTCCTCCCATGGAATGAACCTTCCCTAGGTCAGTGGTTCTCAAAGTGGTGGTCCCCGGATCGGCACCGGTCCGCAGGGTGCTGATCAGCGGTCCGCGTAGAAGAGTTAAAATTAAATTGTAATTAGCAGTTTTTGGAAATTGTGAAATTTAATCAAATGTATGTCTTAAAATGAAAAAATTTGAAATAAATTAGGCCTACCAGTGCCCTGTTTCAATTTGTCATATGGCGCATTCAAGTCTGTCTAAACAGATGTTTTTACAATAAAAGAGCAGTGAAAGAGCGTGGCCGCTCAGACGCTCTGAGAAGAAAACGATAATTCTGAGCTGGATTCATTTCAAACAAAACATACAAGTTCAATAAGAATTGACTGTTCAGTGTATTCACACGAAAATAGGATTCACAATATTTAAAATAGGGTGATATTCTGGTTTCCACGTTTTATTTTGAGCAGGTGTTTCCATAATTAAGGCATGATTTTAGTAATATGTCATTAGCTAGTTTTTGCAGATCCACTTCGGCCTACATTATCAAGAGTATAATCTTGATTGAAACTGAGTTTAACTTTAGAAAATGTAATCAAATAATAATTAAATTGAGAAATAAATAATTAAATGCTGTTGGGATGGGCCTATGTGTTTTAATTAGTGAAACATATATTTGTAATCCCTGATTACAAATAACCTTATAAGAGTATTTTTTATAAAAAAGACTTAGTTCTGTCTCGTCTATGCTAGCTATTTAAGTTAGCGGTCTGCGATCTTCGGCGAAAAATTATTGCCGGTCCATGGTCTGCAGAAGTTTGAGAACCACTGCCCTAGGTATTCCTCATCTTTCTCTTGC
Organism: Lumbricus terrestris; assembly: GCA_949752735.1. NCBI lineage: Eukaryota > Metazoa > Annelida > Clitellata > Crassiclitellata > Lumbricidae > Lumbricus > Lumbricus terrestris. The sequence continues at coordinate 41,301,858 of OX457041.1, forward strand.
CTCAAATTCTGCCTTTTCTCTTGAGGTTACTCGCACTGAAAGTGCTTCTGAAAGGCTCTTTTGAGAGAAGCAATTCATACATGGTCAAATATAATACAATAAAAATTTTCCCGCTCCCCTTATTATTATTGTCCAAGTGATTTGATGCTTCCATTTATTTACTTCTTGGAAATGTGATAAAGGATATGTCCAATTGTCCATGGATTGTTAAAGTTCAGTAACGGTTAGAATTTCAAAGTTAATGTCCCAAAAGAAGCTGGACTACTCTCAGTACATCAGTTCAGCTAAGAACAAGCGATGATTTACCGTCTTGCACCATCTGTGGGTCGTATTCGTATTGTTTGACGAGTGCTTTCGCCTTTTTCAGATCACAGAACGGGTAAAGAATTTCATTGAGTCGTGAATCTCTCTGTTCGTCGTTAAGGAACCGCATGAACTGCTCTGCTGTCAAATACTGCTGTTGATTCTTTCCTCTCCTAAGAAGACAAACAACGTTTAAATAAGAAAACACAAAAACAGCAACCTCTCTCACTCCTCTTAGTGTGTGTCCGAAAATGGATTGGACACACACTAAGGAGATTCTTTGCTAAGAATAGTGATCGAGGGAAAAGAACAAGAGGAAGACCGAGACAGATGATGCTAGACTGGATGATGTCGGACAGATTCCAAAAACTCAAGGAGAAGGCACAACGAAGGATGGAGTGGCAGCATTTTGCATTTGATCCTGCCAAGGGGCAGAGAACCTGAAGCAGAAGAAGCTGATAGTAATACATACAGCCGAGAGAAGATGTCGTCCACTTCTTGTCGGCCGCACAGATGACGATAGAAGCCGAGGAAATCGTCAAACGTCAACAAACTCAGTTTGTCACCCTATTCAAAAACCAAACATCAATCGATAAATTCACAATCAAATCCAACAAATTATGCCAAATTCACAGCCTTTTAGCTCATTCTGTGACTCGTTACACGTAAAACAATAACAGCTCGATTATTCAGGTTTGGCAAACACACAAATTTTACTACTAATGATACGATTTCCAAGTGTGTCTACCATCTTGGGAAATATATCTGTTACATAAAAAGCTAAAATAATACACGAAGTGCTAATTTAAAAAATTTAACCACTATCATAATTTTTTTATTTAATGTTTTCTAAATATTCTAATTAGGTACATTTTTTCATTGCAAAGACCTGATCAGCTTGTAAATTTTTTTATTAGAAACAACAGCATTGATTGAGAGGGAACAAAAGCAAGAAAGAGGACACATCCGATTGCATGGCCTATGCATAAAAAATTATATATACAAGCGTTCATGAATGTCTGACATCATTTTATATGCCTGCATGTATGTAGGCAGGTAGGTATGAACAATTGAATATACATAAGAATCACTTCTAAAGGCAGACTGAACCGAAGTTTTTGAAAAAGTAAGAATGTTGAATAGTGTACTGAATTGAACATCTAAATTGAGATGGAGCAAGGAAAAACTCACAAAGGAAGATGGCAGATGAGCCAACTCCAGCGCCACTTGGATCCTCTTACGATCATCTTTGTTCTGGGCAAACATTCGGATGATGCTTTAAAAACAACCGAAAAGAAAAAACTACATCAAATGATTTCCTACGATTTCGATGAATTTCAAGGCTCAGTAAATCCAATTTCCACATTAACTTTTGTTTCCTGTGCACTTGACATTGTAGCCGATATAATTATAATTGTCTAATGCCTTACTATAATGTGCTATAATTTATATATAATTAAACAATGATGATAGTTACAGTTTAATCAATTCATTACTGACAACACTAGAGAATAATCACCTCAAACATCACATCTATAGGTCAACTTGTAATGCCTCTCATTACTTTGCTCTTGAAAAGGCCATAAAGAAATGTTAAATGGCAATTACAATCAGTAACACAAAATGGATAAGCAGAACTGTTCAGGCTAAAAAAGTCCAAATGCAAACTGGGTCATAAGAATCCAGTGAAGCTGAACTACAGGCAGTGGTTAAAGTGGTTTGGATGAGCAGTGGGAACGCTGACTTTGAGCAGGGGGAACGCTGACATTGAAGAGTTTCAGTGGAATTCATGTTTTACCAGGGTTCCATCATGATGAGTAGAGGGAACGTAAGCAAAGAATTTCGAGGGCAGTGGGAACACTGTTCCAACCCACTTTAAACCCTGACCATAAAAGCTTCTCCATTGCTTGCATTAAACACTAAACTATTTCCTTTTCACCATAAATCTATTGCAACCACATCACAATAGCAGAGCAAACAACTTAAGGCTATCATACATAAACAGGTCAATGCCATCAACTAATAAGTAAGCAAGTTCGTGAATATATTCTTTACCAAAAATTTAATACTATTGCTAACTGCACCTACAGTGAATAAATGCAGTTTGAAAACGGTTGTATAACAATTATAGCATCCTAAAAATAAATGTTTTGGACATGATCACTGATCAGTCTCTCAGCTGTGGCAATTCTTGGGCTATGAGCACAGAGCAGGGTGGGGGAATAGTAGGTGGGTTTGGTTAGGCGTAGTAGCTGGTGCAGGACACAGAGTTGCTCGAACATTGGGAAGAGTGTACTGGATCAGGCACAACAGAATTAGATGAAACACTACAGTTCTCTTATAAATCATACACATATACCTACCTAAATGCATACATACATACATGCACACATACACAATTACACATACACACCTACAATGGTCCTTCATTACATACATGCATACATACATAGTTTACATACATACATACATACATACATACATACATACATACATACATACATACATACTAGGCACACACTCATGCATGTGCACACACACATACATACAGAGAGAAACATTGGACCTAAGGCACATCACAGTTAATTGTTCTATAGTCAGGGCAAATAAACTAAGATCAAATTTTTTTAAATAGTCTGGTGATCATCATTGTGTTTAACAATTGTCATGCCATAAGCAGATGACTCCGCCTATATACACCAGATTCTCAGGTGACCTTAAGTTGCACTTGTTTAGATATTTTTACGGAAGAGACCATACACAAAGCCATAGCCATAGTAACTGACTGTCTAGCAGTTTATGGAAAGGCAAAATGAATATGGGTCTCAGACTCAGGCAAGATATGACTGTATAATTTAGTTACATCAATGAAATATCTGTATATCTCACACCAGTAAAACTTTGTCTAGGTGAGAAGCACAATATGTATGTTTTAAATGTTTTGAGACCTACTGGTGTCATTTTCAACAAAGGGCCCCAAGCTTTATATGGCTTAAAGCATAACCAAGTCTAAATCCGGTTTTGGGTGCTATATAAATGTTTTATCACTGTACAAATCCTTGCCAAAATGCAAACAGAAGGCTGACTTTTATAGCAATGGAACTTTTCTGGGACTAAGTGAATTACGGTAATACCTGACAAAATCGTAATAGCTACCGTTTGGATGTACTAATCCTTGGCCAATTGTGACTCATTGCTAAGTCTATTAGTGTCCCATCCAAAAGAAACCAAATAACAATAGTAGAGCAGTCCATTGTTCATTGTCAACTGGTGCGCTTACTTTCGAACTGGAATCTTTCCCTCATTGTCCCTGACAAGCGTCAACTTCGTGTAGCACTTCTCTAAGAACTGGATCACATTTCCATTCAGCACCAGCAGATTTGTAGCACATCTGAAAATGACGTCCGTCCACTCCTGGAAAAAATCAGTGTACAAGGAAAGACCGTTAAGAATGCACAGCTGGAATAACCATGAACGAGAAACATGATAGTACTAACTAAAGTGCTTGCAAGAGGACCTCCTTCTTCTTAACCTCATACTCTACCCAAAAGATCTGTCAGGAACATGCTATGGACTAAAGTGCTCACAAGAGGTCCTCCTTCTTGACCTCATACTCTACCCAAAAGATCTGCCAGGAACATGCTACGGACTAAAGAGCTCACAAGAGGTCCTCCTTCTTAACCTCATACTCTACCCAAAAGATCTGTCAGGAACATGCTACGGACTAAAGAGCTCACAAGAGGCCCTCCTTCTTGACCTCATACTCTACCCAAACAATCTGTCTCCTCCCACACATTCTCCTCCTCCTACTCTTCAATCTAAACTTTATTACAGTTGGGGTTTAATATCAATCAGGAAGAAGAAAAGCCGACTGAGCAGAAAGGGACTTAAGTTTCATGCATGTACAATTGGGTCAGACTGAAGAAGAACACAGTTCATCTTCTTCTCCTTTGCAATGACACATCTGATCAACAGGAAACGTCTAGAGTTCATTTTTCAAGGAATAACTGCTGACGGGCAACCACACTTACCCTGGCAATTTCTTTCGAAACTGCAGCAAAGTTGACAAAGGAAATGTTGACCAGATCAACGCCATAGCAGACTGTGATGATTTTCTTCTCCAGGGGGCAGTCCTTCATTCCCATGTTGATTGTCTCTCTCAAACGCGAGTCCTGCTCACATGAGAAAACATTCGTAAACTTACACGTCTAGCTACATTACATATGTTAGGTTAACCCTTTACCCGTTCATTTTTCCTATTAAACCCGTGTTTTCAGCGGATATTCTCGGGGCAAATGGGTAAAGGGTTAACTGCAAACTATGTTACATACACAATTGCACACTATGCTATAGGCCTACAACAGTGATTCCCAACCTTTTTTGACTTGCGGCACACTAAGAAAGAATAAAACTTTTCGCGGCACACTTAATAATAATTACCTTTTTAAAATCTATTTGTCACTATTATTTAGATCTAATATTCTAATTTTAATGTTCTTATTGTCTAATAATAGCCTACTCTATAGTGAGTCTAGTCAGTTAGCAGATCAAATTGATCAGAGACGACAATCATAGGCCTACTCGCATTTCATCGTCGAGTCTAAGAAGTCCCTCCATCTTTTTGCACTTGATTTCAGTTCAGGCTGAAAATCTACATTCACAAAACCACGAAGATGCAAATGGGAGAAGAATTTTGACTCCTCTTTAACTTATCGATGGATATGATTTCTGAATGGAAAGCCAAAACTCATCCAAACTCTTTTCTAAAAATGTTGACTGATAAAATTTTACATTTCATAAATCAATGAGCTGTTCTTCATCCTTGGCTGTAAGATTTGTTGTTTCGCCGATTACCCAATCAAAATTATTGATTGCAAGCGAAAGGAAATAGTATTGTACTGCTGGTTATAGGCCTATCAATGTGTTTAGTATTTCAGGAGCAATTTAAAAAAAACTGAGATTCATTGATCGTGGGAAAACGATAAAGATTTCCCTTGGAGATCTTAACTTGCTACAGTGTGAGAAATTAAGACCAACTGGCTTAAAGTTTGATGTTGCAGTGATGATGTTTTCGGATGTTTTGTTTGGAATCATTATTAATTAACAACATAATAGAATTTTCCCGCGGCACACTAGCAAAGTTCTCGCGGCACACTAGTGTGCCGCGGCACACAGGTTGGGAATCACTGCTATACAACATATTACACTGCACTGCGTATTAACATCCTACGCACTAGACTACATACTATATCAGTGGTTCCCAACCCGTGGCCTGTGGGTCAAAAGTAGTACGCCAGGCCAAAAAAAAGGCCCTCGTCTCTCAAAGAATTTATTTTTAAATATAAAAAATTGACAATTTGGACAGAATAAAACACAATTATTTTCTATTACGAATTCTTTTATTTTGACGTCTATAAATAACATTACATATTCTATTTTGATTCAATTATAGCAATTTTATATGCTTTTAGTTAATTAAGTTTTAGCCTTGTGACCCTAATGTCCTTCAACAAAGAAAAAGTGGCCCTCGTGTCCTCCAACATAGAAAAAGTGTCCCTACAGTCAAAAAAGGTTGGGAACCACTGTACTATACCATATACTCCAAAAATAAACTACCTGTAGACAATACTTTTTAGAGTTACTAAGAGGTGCAATATTTGAAGTATTTCAATAATACATATGCATAACATGCATAATATAGTACCTATAGTCCTATATATAATATAAAATATGTTGTCAGCTGTATGTGAGGCACCTTCGTAACGGCATGGCTGTGTTAGGGTGCCATACAAACTGTCATTGCTATTATTATTGATTAATAAACTAAACACTGCAAAGGATGCATACTGTACTACACACATATATCAGTTGCACCATATATTATGGGTTCCATGGCACAATCTATCCACTGCTTTGACCCTCACCCACTCCTTCATCCTCATACACCTCAACAACCCCAACTTTGTCCCCCCCCACCTGCAGCTCATCCTCCACCAAAGCTCCATTCAAGTAGTGGCCAACATTGCAAAATACTCCCACACATTGGAATATACATGTCAGTGACAAACACAACATTGGTTTCCTTGCTTAACAATAGCATTCAACATGGTCTTGCTGAGAGTGGCTTCTTCACATGCAGCCACAACTCTGCACGCAGCAGGGAGTTTTTTGTGTTACAAGTCAGTTGGCCTTGGGATCACTGTGCCGCTCTGCTGTGTTCTGCTCTGTGGTGGATTGAGATACCCCGACAACCTGTGCAGACAGTGCCTCCTCTTTCCCCCCTCTTCCTCAGTCCATCAAATCGAATTAATTGTGTGCTTTTTCATGCATCACCACTTCACATGTACACTCAGAATGCTTCTTCCTTCAACAAACAATTTATAACCTAGCTACACTACAGCTGCAGTTATTTAGAAAGCATGTAAATAATGATACAGTCAGTGATTGCCAGAGTAACTTATGAGTGCCATATTGCAAAAAATATCTCGATAATACATACATATATACATACAGAAATGGTACAATATACAACAGTATACAGTATACAAAACTAAAGTCATGCACATTGCAGCATACTGTATGATAATAATATACTAAACTACATGATGTGCCACTAATTACATACTTAACTGACATTTAGCATGACACAGTTCTAATATTCTAAACCTGTGAGACCATATATAACAGAGGCCATCACCAAAGTAATGGGATAGCGTTGGTATGGAATGACTGCAGTATGGAGATCCATGGCCAAAGTCCAAAACAACTGACATCCATGGATTAGAAACTATAAATCATCATTATCATCATCAGCAGCAGCAGCTCCCGATGCCAGCCGTTTATGCCAACTGATGGTATCATTAAGTTCATTGCCCTCAGCCATTTGCCAAGTCCACTGCATCCCTTAGTGTCAGTCCAAGTGATGTTATGGTTATGTCCTCACTCATGCTGTCTATTGCTTCGTTTCTTTTTCCTTCCAAATTTGCTTCAAGTGCATTGTGTGTAATAGTCTCAAATGGCATTCTCTCTATATGTCCAAACAATCAGAGTTCGCATTGAACAACCATTCTCTCTATATGTCCAAACAATCAGAGTTCGCATTGAACAACCTTGTCTAGCAGAGTTGTTTGGGTACCTAAAATAGATCTGTCTTATGTCGCCATTTCTTATTTTCTGAAGTCTTGAAATCCCTGCGATCTTCATTATCCAGCTCAATTCTGCTATGAGAATTCCTTTCTGACAATGAGAAGGGACAATTATTCATCATCAGCCAAAACTTAATCTGACATGTGTTGCTTACTAGAAATGCATGACCTCACCACAAAGTATCAATATATATTCAGTCATTTTCCTATGCACAACTGATACACACTGCAGTTCAGCAAAATGCCTCTATGTGCAACCATTTCCTTTGTTCCCTGTTAGTCATAACATTTTTGTTTTCATCTCATCTGTTAGATGTCAAGGGCATTGAATAATGTTTTCTTAATGTATTAATTGAACCATGGACCAGCTCTGGCGGGTGTGTGAGGTCACCTTATTGTACTCAGTGTTGTGGGTCACTGCCAGAGGCAGATCTAAGCATAGGCACCATTGACACTAGCCTAGGGCCCTTCACTGCAGGTGTCATATCACTGGGAAACAGATTCTAAGAGTGACTAGTGAATTAGCACCTAGTAGTAGGTTTTATATTAATCACCACTGCACCAAATAATCATAAATTTTGAAATATCGTGAATAACAACAAATACCCACTACAACACCTGGGGACATTTATTTATCCTTTACCTGACGTACATGCTGTCCTTCAGGATTTCAAAATATATTTGGGATAGCATTCTTCTTCGTTAAAGTCCTGCAGAGTGCCAAAGGCGCTGTGAAAAGCGCATTGACGCATTGCATGGCAACAGATAAATGCTGGCAAAGAAATGTAGTTTACAGATAAACACTGGAAAAGAAATGTAGTTTACAGATAAACGCTGGCAAAGAAATGTAGTTTACAGATAAACGCTGGCAAAGAAATGTAGTTTACAGATAAACACTGGAAAAGAAATGTAGTTTACAGATAAACGTTGGCAAAGAAATGTAGTTTACAGATAAACACTGGAAAAGAAATGTAGTTTACAGATAAACGCTGGCAAAGAAATGTAGTTTACAGATAAACGCTGGCAAAGAAATGTAGTTTACAGATAAACACTGGAAAAGAAATGTAGTTTACAGATAAACGTTGGCAAAGAAATGTAGTTTCTCTGTTGTCTCTAGTTTTCTGTGCAAGACGGTGGGTGCGATCAGGGTTGTTGAAGAAACCATGCTGATTAAATGGATCAAGAGTTTCAAAGGTCAAGAGCACAAAGCAGTGCACTAGTAGAATTCCATTTATTGTGCTTAGATGATTTTGTCTCTGCTACACGGTCGCAGCAGATTTGGGATGCTATAACTCTGCTATTAAAGGTGTCAATGTCGGGATAGCGACAATGCCTTCTGTGTATTTCCCATTGGACCTAGAGCACGATTATCATTATTATTATTATTATTGAAGAATTTTAAACAATTAAAATAATTAAATATGCGGGCTCGGCAGATGACAAGTTTGCCCATGATTGCAATGCTGCTTAATTATTATTGTTATTACTATTACAATCTTTTATTATCATCATCACTGTTATAATTTTTATTATTATTACTGACCTGTTTGTTATATGCTGAACTAATGAATCAGGCAATTTTGTCTTAACCATACCCAAAATTTTGTCCTAACCATACCCATGTGTAGCAACTAAGAAATGCCTATTTACTTTGGAAAAGTAACTACAATCAATAACTAGTTACTACTTTATAAAGTAGCTGTTCATGGAAGGAGTAACTTTTCCTTACTCAGTAAAGTTCTAGGAACTGTAATTAATTACTTGGCAAAAGGTATAATGCTAATTATGCATTATTCAGACTTAGTCATCTGTTCCAACAACTCAAGCCGAGGCAGTAAAATTGGACAAAAGAACATGGAAACACTAGACATGGTTACGATGCTAACAAGTCCTACACTCAATTAAATGCAATTAAATCCTACACTCAATTAAATGCAATTAAATCCTACACTCAATTAAATGCAATTAAATCCTACACTCAATTAAATGCAATTAAATCCTACACTCAATTAAATGCAATTAAATCCTACACTCAATTAAATGCAATTAAATCCATGGCAATAAAATATCGATAGCCGTTGTCTTGCAATTAAGACTTTTCTAGTCACAGTGAATTAAAAATGAAACACCATACCAATAGCTACAACTCTTGTTGATTAAACACACTCTGGCTTAGCCGGGCATACATCCGGTTCTCGTCTCATTTGCCTCTCCCAGTTAAGCTTTCGTTTATACACAGAGAAATCAAAGAAATATTACGGCTACGAGTGCAAAGGCAACGTTTCAGTCACTATATACAATGATGCACAGATGAATTTTTCTGCTAAATAAAAGGTGAAACACGAACCCATTCGTACTCAAAACAAAAGACGATAAGAAGAAGGCCTAGGAATAGAGATGGACTGGCAACAGAAAGACAAAGATATGGGGGTGGAGGGTTGAGGCTAAAAAGAGGGAGAGAGAGGAAGAGAAATAAGAGATGAAGTCAGAGGAAGAGAGACTTTGGCAAAGGCAGCAGGGAGGAAAGAGGAAGCATATATATAGAGTTCTAAGGAATTACGATAAATATGCAGCCAGACGAGGGGAGTCCTCAGGACGAAGAGCGAGGATAGGCAGAAGAAACAAAATCATCATCATCATCAGTTCCTGATGCCATCCATTTGGCGGCGATGGGTACAAATAAATGATCTCCATCGTCTCAGTCATCTGTCAAGTCCATTGCTCCCTAAAAGTTATATCATCTATCCAGTATGGTCCTGGTCTGCCTCCACTTCCTTTTTCTTTGAGTCCTGCAAGCAGCGCATTGTGTTAGATTCCATCAAACGGCATTCTCTAATGTTCAACATCAACAACCAGACAGATTGGCGCCTGTTTATGGCTGCCACTACTTTATTTGTTTAAACTATATTTTTATTATTATTTCTGTGTTTTATTTTACATTTTTGACATGTAACCGGGCACGGTGTGTCACAAGGAATTGTCGGATTTTAAATTAAACGAATATACATTCTTTCTATAAATGTGACCGTGCATGAGAAAACCCTCCCAAAGTCGGAAATTCCATAAAATGAGTTTAAGTTTGTTTTAAATAGTACAGATATAGTTGATCAAATTGGTGAAAACCGTATATTTGCATCTTTTGAAATGAAATTTTTATGATATTTTAGCATATTGAGAAATCGTTTTAGGGAGAAATCGCCAGTTGAAAATTACATCCATTACATGAACCACACAAAAGTCAATAGATTTTTCATCAGAATTTAGTAATATGTTCTAAACTTACAATTTTCTGCTCTTTCCAATGGTGTCAACGGCTTTTCTTGGAAAATTAAATTGAAGGAATGGCACAGATTTAAATAGGAGTCTCCGCACAGTAGCGTGCATTTCGTTGAGAACTGGGTGTAGACCTTTCCGCTCGATTTACTCGGTTTCAATATTAGCGACTTTGGCCGGGTTTTCTCATGCACGGTCACAAATGTCCCAACCATCGAGGTCTTCACCGAATAACTATGTCCAGCATAGTTGTTTCAATAACAAAGGATTATGTCGTCGATTCTTATATCTCTAAAGTCTTGAAATCCTTGCAACCGTTTGCATCCAATTCACTTCTGCTGTAAAAGAACTTTCTGCTCTCATCCTGCTTTGCATTGTCAATTCGCATACAAAAATCAGGGTTGTATCATCTTCTCGTATATTTGTATCTTAATTTTTTTAATACTCAGCTTCATCATATCCTGTTCATCATTCTAAATGTATATGAAGTGCATCCAATTCTACTCAGTATGTCTTCTTCATTGTTGCCATCTGTGTTTACTAGAACTATATGGCCAAAGTGATTTACCTGTGTGATAAACAGAGCTCTTCTCTTTTGATTGTGACAGTTATTGGTGTCTCTTTGGTCTTTTCTGATCACCAACGATTACGTTTTATCTGCGTTGATCATCAGGCCATTTATCATAAACTGGCTTTATCATAATGTCTTGTAGTTTAGGTCTACTTTTAGTGAGTAGGTCAATGTCTCTTCAGCAAATTGGAGACAATACACCAGTCCTCCCATTACTTGCATCAATGAAAATAACAAACTAGAAAGAGGAAAATCTACTAAAACAGCAGACTTGAAGAACAGTCCCTCATCCACTTGTACATAAGGAGTAGGGGGGGCAGCTAACCAATCAGGCTGCCTCAGCTGAAGATGCATTCAAACATATCAGAGAAGTTAGTAGAAGTTGTTTGCTGTCCAGGGAAAAGACAATGGACTGTTGGAAAACAACACAAGTTGCATTCAAACATATCAGAGAAGTTAGTAGATGCTGTTTGCTGGCCAGCGAAAGACAATGGACTGTTGGAAAACAATACAAGTTGCTTTTGACCATAGCTCTGTGAGCTGCAACAAGAACAAGTCGGCAACCAAGCCAGACAAGTGGTTTGTTATCATTTGACCACTTTACAGATACACTTTACACTACATCAATTGTTTCTGCCTTCAGATACGTCCTTGACGATATTCGATTATAACCTGTGGATACAATTATCAGCAGTCACCTGAACAATACAAAGCAATCACAAGCCTTATTTTAAAGACAAGACACATAGAAACGGGGAAAAACAGAGGATGCAAGAAATACTATTGCACTGCAAAAGAAACAGAGTGGTAAAAAGCAGGACACAGTTATAGGTGTGAAAGGGGAAAAGTTTTTTTTAAAGTCATTGTGAAAGAGGGAGCACAATATAAGCAGGAGATATAGGGATACTTATAAGAAGGAAAGAGAAACCAACATCACCTACCTTAGGCAGATGAGCGTATCTCCCAGTCCGTGTGTCTCGAATCAAAGATATGTCAAGGAAATCCATTTCCTACAAGTCAAGCCACAGTATTTGCACATTTCACATATAAACAACAATGCATACAATGCAAGCCTCCCTCTCACCTCACTTCCAATATTCTCTACATACTTTCCAACCAAGACAATAACTGATGTTAAGTAGCATTACATCCATTAAGCATTAAGGATTCACATTATAAGTCACAACACAATATATATTATGCAATTATTTTTGAAAATAGACAGAATGACAGACAGAGAAAAGGAAAGAGAAGAGAAATCAAGTGAAAAAAGAAAGGACAGGAAAACAAAAAAGCCAGGAAACGAATGAATTGATAAATGGCGCACATGAGTGAAAGGGTAAAAAACAAAGAGCGTTAACTTTTTAAACACACACAACCAGGTTAGTCCAACCAGATTCTCTTTAAAACCAAAACCGAAACAACAGAGTCAAAACCACATTTATAAAGAAACCCTGAAAAGCAGCATCCATTCCAGATTCTCACAATGTTCATAATGTTTTGTCTTTTAGATGCAACGATGTTCAAAGATCACAGGAGGAATTAACAAATATAAACACTGTCTGCTGCTGCAATGCTGCAAGCAGAGTTTTTGAACTTTGGATGCCACAGTACATGTTCACACACACACACGCACGCACGCACATACACGCACACCCATGCACGCACACACACCATGAATTATTGGCCACTATCGAGCAACGTACCACATCATGTTCAATTACACGCCCTTATGGGCACATTTATCAGTATATGTATTTATGCATACATGTATACATGTGCAAAGCGCAATTATGTGCATACATGCAGTGGTTAAACTGCTCATCCAGAGGTGGTGGTGCATCTCTGAATGTTGCAAATCTAAAACCACGAAGCCTATCCGAGGAATCTATAACCTATGCAATACGCTATTCACTATTCAGATAACATAAAAAATGCGCGAGTCACTTCCAGCCCAACCACGGCAATAGAAATTAGATTTCAGCAACTTGTAAAAAGCATTGAGTAGGCACATCTCCATTGGAAGCCCGTTCCAAGTGGATGGGCCAACAATCGAGAATGCGCGATGCTGCCTAGTTGAGGTGCTAGTCCAGGGAATCAAAAGTTCCCCCATTAGTAGAAGAATGAAGGGCTCAACGGCCTTCTGTGTCTGAGACCGGACAACAAACACACACAGGTCGCCAGGGGCTCTAGGCCTACCAAGAAGGCACTGCCAGACCAGTACAGCTATCCTATAGAAGACACTGCATGAATGGATTGAGCAGCAGTGATCACAAACGCATGGATAAGGTTGGTTGCAGCATTGTGGGACAAGGAGTGAGAACAACCCAAAACTGGCAAAGCTGAAAATAGCAGCTGCGGGTGGTGAGCTGATTTATGTGTAATTGAAAAGTAAGCTTTTGATCCCCAAGTCTCGGATAGAATCAAGGAATGTAATATGTTGGAAGGCCTCAGCGACCAAACACAGGTCAACACCCGCCAGTCGTCTACCACTGCCAAGCTAGATAAATTGCATGTTAAGCATTAAAAAGCAGGTGGTTAGATGCTAGCCAAACAGAGAGGGCATCGGTAGCTTGACACATCTGAGCCAACTGCAGCCAGAGCAGTCAGAGGAACAGTGAGTGTAGGCCTGCACAAGTATTGTAAAAATAAAAAATTACATTGCAAAAAAATACATTCAGGTGATGGGTCTCTTCTATTAGACATGTGGCAGATGTCCTGGTTCAGCTGATGGGTCTCAAATTCAAAGTTCATGATCTCAGATTCGGTAAGATTTGGTTGATCTTAATAACCACTGCATGCAAGTCAGTATACCACTACGTATGCATGCTAGTATTTATACATGTATATGTATGCATGCTCATATGTACATTGTACATTGTATGTGTAGTATCCGGGCACTAACAGCCACTTTAAAGGACCTCTCATAAGTGCCACACTGCAATAAGATGCTTTGTGAACAGAGCTGAGCATTATATACTATTACTCAATACTCAGCTGATCTAAGCTGCCTCTGGTCTAATCAGAAACGGAACCTGGTCTCCCAATCTAGCCGTCCATCATACCAGGAGGAAATGAACAAGGTCAGATAATAAACCGAGCCTACACACACACATATACACGTACATCAATATTTGCACCAAACGGGCTAAAATATATAGCTGTGCATTTCAATGAGATCAATTTAAATGCACAGCATGATAATAGTAATTCTTCTTCTTCAACATAATCTCATGTGGTTTCTACAAAGTCGAGATGGGTTTACAATGAAGTCCTTTACATATATCTCTAAACGAATGGACATATTGAATTCATTCGCACAGCAAACAGCCATCATAATGATAGTCTGTGTTAGCTACATCGGTAAGAGAGCTGGTGGCCGCGCGTCTGTGGAAGAGAGCGTGCGGGTCACGGTTCAAATCCCGAAGGTGGCTATTTCAGAGATTCAAAATCTCGGGCTAACATGGTCAGTTTACGTGGACCTAAATGGTGTGGCGTCCATTCAAACGGGCGAGCGGTGGTGAAGGATCTCACCCTCAGGGTCGAGGCCATAAGACAGCCGCTATATAAAAATCCGATTACATTTATATAAATTGTAAAAATTGATATAAATTAAGCTCTGCTTTTCTTTCAAGCCGAGAAAGAAACTTCAAACAATTCAGAGTTAATTATAAAAATGACAATACGAAATTATGCCCATATTTTAAAAAAATGCAATTCCAACTGTTTCCAGCAATACTTCAGCACGACTTCCGTCCGGCCAATCAACAGTCAGCCAACGTTGAGCCTTAATTATTTAATTATTTAATTAGCACAGCTAGACAATGCTTTTGCTTCCATTTTCAATGCAAATACGTTGTTTTCTGTGTCGATCTAGAGCACTGTTGTTTACCCACAAAAGTTGCACACAGGATAACAATCTCTTTCATTCTCTGCTCTCAGTCAGGTCCTATGTCCAATGACACTGCCACTCATCTCTATTTTATGCCTCTCTCTTCAGTCCTCTGTAGTCGTCCATTGTCATCATCCAGTCCAGTAGCATCATTCTTTGTCTTCCTCCGATGTTTCTCCCCTCCATTCTTCTTTCGATTAGGGCCCCAGAAAATCGCGATCTTGCGCAGCGCAAGTTTTGCGCAAATTTCCAAGTTTAGCGCAACAGCGCAAAAATTAGCAATCCGCGCGATTTTAGCGCAAATTTTGACAAAATCTTGATAATTTATCAAATTGGGCTTTGATTGACTTAAAATCACTGCGGCCCATGACAGTTCAACATAGCAACAATGACCGATGTGCGATAATCAAAATAGCGGCCGCCGAATGGGATGAAATTATAGATGAATTTTTAGTTAAAGATCGATATTTTTGGTAGTAACGCACAAACTTATAGTATAAAAAATTCCAGAACTTCACGGCCACACAATAAAAATTAATGTGTTGGACGAAGTTTCTCAAAGCGGTCACACAACAGCGTTGCGTGCTGTCTCGGCTTAAGACAGAACGAACGCATTTAATCTATGGGCGTCAGACGTGCACACAAAGACGGAAGGCTAGCACTCAGCACGTTGTGTAACTTGGTGATTCATTATAATAAAGGCATATATAATACTATTTTGAAGTTACATTTGTAATGAGCGTAGATTTCGGGGGGCGTAAATTTTGCAAAATTAAAATTATTGCGATCGTCTGAATACATTAATCTTATGGTTATAGGAACTCTATAACTGCATTTTTGGCTTGATTGGCTAATTTCTATAACGCCAAAGCTTTACACTAAATGACAAAAAACACTGTTAGATACTTTAGTGCACAGATTCAATGAAAAATAACGAACATTTTGATTTTTTAACTTGCGCAAAATTCGCGCAAATTTATCGTTTTTGGTGCGCAATTTTTTCAATTTTTTGGCGCAAATTTCTGGGGGCCCTATTCGATGATGTCTCTTACTACGGAGTCTCCCCTCACGATGTGACCAATCCATTTTTCTGCCGTCTTCATACACTCCACACCAGTGTTTTGACCATTCTCTTTTTCACGTCCTTATTTAATCATCCTCTGACAAGTTCCACTCTTTTGTAGGTCACTGTACTAGACCATCAAACGAGTGATTAGGGGATGTTAAAATTCCCCACATAGCAGAAAGATGTCTTGAACCTTCTAGAGCACGTTCATCCTTTACAAAAACAGCTCAAAACGTTTGACCATAAACTGTGGTCAGGAAAATTAGGCAGAAAGGAAGAAAAGTGGCCAATTAACTTAATATGCTGAGACCAAGAATCTGATAAATGTCATGCCCAGGTTGTCTCTAGATAGCAATTGTTTCTAGAAGATCACTTTTCTTCTTAATATGCAACAGATATGATTCTAAGTAATACAGGTACATCCATGCAAATATGATTCAGCAGAAAAGCATAACATCTCAATATTCATGTGGAACCTTTGAAGAAACCGTCAAGTCTATAGTTCTTAAATAGCTTTTAGATGTTAGACACTTATCATAGAGCAGGTGCCAGTCAAGCAAAGATTGGGTCAGTTTCAAGTTGGATTCAACTGTGACTCATGAACAGACTGCTGAAAATATCTTTTGCCTCAATTCTGTGAAACAGACCATCACAATTCAACCAAGCAAACTGTTTTGGCACAACATCTGATAGTACCAAGAAATGAATAAGTACTTACATTGTTCTGATCCTTCCAGTAGAGGATGTAGCCTTTAGGATCGACCCAAAGGGTCACAGGAACTCCAATCGAAGAATCCTAAAAGAAAACAACCATACACAGTCACGATTTCAAATCCTGATCAAGTAGGTTGCAGCTATAGAGGCCTAATGAAACCTGCTGCAGTCAATTCACACACCTGAACCACATAGATACACGTGTTCCATTTAATCAACTACTGAGCATCATCACTTCTGAACGACACACATCTTTTTTGGTGTAAACTGGACAAATACCTTTTGGAAGAAGATCCTACTTCTAAACAGGATCTCCCACTTTTAGAATACGGCTCGTCTTCGTCTTTCAAACTCACCATTTAATCTCATTCCACGCTCCGTTTGTATTTGAAGAGAGCAAATGGCATTTGTTAATATAAGCATTTAAATAGGAACTCCAAAGCCGACTCACCGAATCATCCCACCCACAAGACCCAATGTCAACAGAGGTCACGAAACTAGTGATGATATCACCAGTATTTCTACAGTGCATAGCCAGAAGGAAGAAGTATTGTTGTGGAAAAGAGGGAGACAATATAGGAAGACAATACAACTGGTGGTCATAATTTTTTAGCAGTTGGACAGCACTGACTGTCTGACTGCAGGAAAACTTGAATGTGCTTCTACAACCAACAATTCATGCCAGAGCGTTTTAGTCACACTAGTGCACTGCTGTTTGTTGCCAGACATTACCCGAGGAAGTCAAATTGGGTAAAGTTTCATTCTGTCAGAACTTTCAGTATACTGGATTAGACAATATAAGTGAGAACATAAAATTAATGACTTTGGCTGAACACATAACAAACAATGAATCACAGAAATGACTGACAGAGTGGAGATCACTTATGTACTCATCACCAACAAATTGCTGCAATCAGGACACCGATGAAGATACGATGGCTGTGATGGTAAGTAAGTAAGTAGGTATATAAGAGAGTAAGCAAGTATATTTTCTATTAGGACCAGCTCTGCCAATACTGCACCTTGGTGACGATGGTGAAGATGACATCTGTTGGATAATATTGATGACGGCAGTGGTGATGATGATTGTGATGATGGTGATGATGGTGATGGTGATGATAATTGTGTTCTGGTGATGATGATAATAAAACTAAGGAATACAAATCTATTCAAATACAAAGAGGACCCAATCTGCGAAAGAATGGCTGGGAGCTTATTGTAGTTTCAGTTTGGCCTTAGGCAGAATGCAGATACTAGGCACATTGTAAGTCTTGCCCGACCTGTAACACAAGATAAGTAAGGTAAGCTGCAAGATATGATAAAAACTGCCAACAGGGGCCCTCAAAATAATATTTGAGAATTTCAGTAAGTGGTGCCTCAGAAAAACGTTGAGGACCTCCTATATGGGCCATGGAGACACCTAGGTGGTAAGGAGACCAGCAATGATCGCAATTTCTACCATAATCTAGAAGCAGAATCCACTTTCATGATGTACCAAGAGCTCCAAGACCAAAAGATTGCCATAATAAAGAGCATAAACAGAGAAGACTCTACATGAGTGGAGATCTCAAGGTGCACAAACACTGTATCGTCCACTGTAACTGTCCATGGAGATTGGAGATGGCTCTGTTATCTCCGAATAATTTGAATGGCTCTACATCGTTTGGAGAAGAGCCATGATACAAGAGCGTGCCACTGAATCATCACAGAAGAGAACATGCCAGCAGTTTCTGTTTGCTCACACATGGTCATAACAAAGATGATTAACATGCACCCACCCCGTTTCTCCAAACTTGGGACTGGTACTACCAAAATACAGATAGAATAAAGCATTACAAGAAGAAGATTGTACAATGATATCTTGTCCAGCAGGATATTGTGCTTAGGGGGGTTTATGACCTGTCCTAGCTGGATATTATGCAGTCCTTAGTAAGTTGTTACATAGAAGTAATTTAACACCATCACGTTAACAGTCATCATCACATCATCAAGTAATGTCACTGCCAGAATTGATTCATAATTAATCTGACTACAGCTATTATAATTACTGTTATTAAATATTCATCGTCATTAAGATCATTATCATCATCACCACGTCCACTTGAAACTAAACTCAAGAGGAGCGGCAAAATAAAAGATTTCCATATATCACCACACACAAAATCACCTATCGCTAGCCGACAATTATCTGGTTATTAGCGGCTGTTGCTTGAGAAGTCTATTTGAATAATTATAACAGACATCAATACATGTAGAATATCCTGTGTCTCACACAAACTCAGAATGAAACAGGAACCTTAGACAGAGGTCAAGAGGTCATTCACTCACACAATAAGCAAACAAGACAATTGTCTTGTTAGAGCCACTGTCATAACAATAGACACTCATGAATATTCAACCTGAACCCAGATCTCTCGTTATTCTAATCCACGCCTAGGGAAATTCTGACCTGCAGGACACAATTGACATTTAGCATCAGTTCAATCAATATCTGTAAGTCAACTTGACTTTAAAATCTGCATTAAACAGTACATTAACCTTTACCACTCATGTGTCCGCTGTCAGCGGCCAAATTTGGGCCAATGAATTATTAATCTGAGCGGCAAGGGTTACCGGTAATAACATTCTTGATTACAGCGTTATTCACATTTTACAACGTGAAATGTGAATAACGCTGTAATTTATATTTATTCCTTTACAACGTGAAGGAATAAATATTTGGCAAATTTCTTTCAATTTATAACATCATATGTTAGCCTGTATATAACTTGTAATTCCTAAAGCAGGTAATACAATTTTGATGAACTTGACGCTATCAAAATTAATCAATAATTGGCTGTGCAATGCATTTCAAACAAGAGAGAGAGACAAAACAATTTTGTGATCATAAGTGGAATGCATAAGTGGATTCATGAGGGGAGACTCTCTCCTAAGAACCATTATTGAGGGAAGAATGGTGGGTGATGGGTGAAGAATGATGTTATTGGACTGGATGATGAAGGAGGGTTATAGCAAGTTGAAGGATAGAGCCCGACATCGTGATAAATGACACCATTGGATAGGCACGAACCTGCCTAGAAAGGCACAGAACCAAAGAAGAAGTGGCTTCTGTAAAAAGCAGTTTGTTAGGCAGTACCATAGTTGTAAAAAACGTTTTTTTCGTTTTTTATTCTCTCCCAAAAAACGTCGTTTTTTTCGTTTTTTATTTTTCCCATCGTTTTTTATCGTTTTTTATTTTTTCTTTAACTTTATTTATTCATTTACTTTCTGTTATTATTCTCCTTAATTTTAATTTTTTCTGATATTCCTTATGTTTTCCGCCAACTCTCAATGATTCAGCTAACTAAAGTCATTATTTCATCGTTTAACATCATCATTTCAGAGATTGCCTGCGTGAGTAGGTTCCTAATCAATTTTTTCAAGGTTAAAATGCGGTTTTAGATGTAGCAAAGTCAAATTATTTACCGTTTCCGTTTTTTATCGTTTTTTTGTCGTTTTTTATTTTTTCGAAAAAAACGACGTTTTTTACCGTTTTTTATTCCGTTTCCATCGTTTTTTACATCTATGGGCAGTACAACTTTAAAGTCTGCATGTCACATGACAATATTCTGACTATGGAAATGTTGGCAACTTTGCAGTGCACTTATTTGGTAGGAGGGGGCTTGCATGAGCAAAACCTTGGAAAAGATGCCTGAAAAAGACAAAAAATCTTCCCGCAATCTAAACGTGATAAGATCAAGCCTAAGGTGAATATTTAAAAAGTCACAAAAATTTATCAAAGCAGCCTTTAGGCCTCTGAAACATATTGAGTTGTGCATAATTGTGCAGATTCATTCCAGTACATGCTTAATGCTTATGTTCTCACGACACACAGGATTCTAAGTACTCATGTTTCTCACTATTATATGGTTCAGTTAAATTATAATATTGTAGTCCGTGTATGGTTTTACATCTATGTCAACACAATTTGTGGGCATTTCCATTACAAACAAATAGGGCTACAATTATACTTTAATTGCCATCTCACTTTTTAATCTGCCTATGTTTCCATTATGAAAAAAACCCAGCTGCATATAACTTTATCATTCGACGCTAATTATGAGATAATTAAGTAGGGCACTCATCGTTTCTGTGTCTGCCTTCTGTATCCCCAAGTCAACTGTACACAAATATATGTTGCATTTTGGTAGATGCTGATGATGATGAAGGTGCCCACATGTACAAGAGGCCAGATGGCCATTCTGACAGATACAGCTCTTCAGTGGCGACTAATCCTACCTGAGTTCAGAGGAAAAACCCGCCAGTCTGGTCAACTTCTATTAACAACGTTCAACCCCTAAGACTATGTCCAACACGTACCTTACCCCTCCTACTTCTACTTCTGAAACTAGTTCAATGGAGATCATTCTCCTAACCTCAACACTGGTAGACACCAATGGTTGTATTTTAATTTTATTTGCCATCTAACCATCTGCAGCAGCTCTTTGGCAAACATTTGAAGATAAATCAAGAGATCTGCCCTGTTATTGTATAGGGTAGATATTTCGATTTATCTTCAAAAGTTTGCCAAAGATATGTTTCAGCACTGAAAGAAACTTAGAGTAACAACATCCATTTAAAGAATTTCCTAAATACTATATAGATTCTAAAAATTTCCAAACCTATTTCCCGATACTTTCCAGATATTACATAACTCTTATGGCTAAGTTGCCTCAAAATATGGAAGCTAAGTTGCCTCAAAATGTGGAAGCTAAGTTGCTAAAAATCTGAATCCCAGCATGTAAAACTAAAACATACATGTGAAAACATAAAAAAAAAATGCAGTTGCAGGATCAATCTTATCCAGTGATTAAGTGGTTTGGATGGGCAGTGCAAACGTTGAATTTGTGAGCAGTGGGAAAGGTTAAAGACAGTTTTATTGGAACGCACGTGTTCCCAGTGTTCCATGCATGGTGAGCAGTGGCAACGCAAACAGGGAGCCCACTTTAAACCCTGATCTGTTTCTAAAAAATATTCAGCTATGCACAAGGTCGTTCACTCTTAAGAACTGCAGTAAGTTAAAGATCTACTTACATTATAAGTATAAGCCATATTAATCACCAACACTTATTTCTTGCTAATAAAATGGGTTTTTTTAAATTAATTTACAATTCCTCCTGTAAACAATGAACAGTAGGGCCTGTGTGTTCAATATTGTTCATTGTTTATCAGAGACTTTTCAAAACTCTAATTTCCGACTTCATAAAGCTGAAAGCTGGAAATCGAACACAAAGGAAAAAGGACTTACATCATCCCATTTGATGAATTTGTTTCCATTAGACAGGGCTTCTGGAACATGGACCGGGGTCAGGCGTGCCGACGAACGACCTCCACTTGCCCTAGCCATCCTTCCACGGACCCTCAATCGCTGAGTGAGTGGTCCACTGATTTATTCAACTGCAGATCACATGAAATCATGTGCGAACCGCCGTTCACATTATCATTCGACTGCATAATAATACATCGTTCAGTATTCGGCTCTTTTGCTCGACTTCGGTCATTAATCCGTCATTTTATCATCAGACGACTTCACACGTAATTCATCGGCGCTCGAATATCTGGCGGCAACCATTTTTATTTACGCTTATAAAAGAATAAAGCAGCGAAGTGAAATTGAGGTCAAACGGAGTTTTGATCCGCACGCAGGTAGGCTCAATATACTTCCGACCAATAAGCGATTGCCTTAACCATGCGCCACACCTTTACGATTTACCTACAGTGCAAGTACATCCAAGTGACACTGTGTCGTGTTAACTGCACATCAGCAAGATTCCAGGTCAAGTTTATGAAAATAAAATGAGCAAAAGACGCATAATCCCATCCTTAAATGTTCAAACGTCGCTATAAAGAAGATCGCAGAGTGACTGAGTACCATGAAATTATACATAGCACGTCTCTTCAAAACATCGGTAGCACAATCGTACTACACAGCGTTGCCACTCTAAAAAATGGAAAAACCCAAGTTGGAGGCTCGGAAAAACCCAAGAAAACCCAAGTTCAGCAAATCTTTCGAAAATGTCAAGAATTTTCCCGTCCGAAAATTCTTTTTCAGTCATCCGGCACAAATCTGTCGAAAAATGTCCAAAATTTCTCGAAAATGTCCAAAATTTACTGAAAAAGGTCCAAAATGCACCGAAAATGTCCATAATTTTCCTTTTTCTTCCGTCAAAAATAACCCAAGCAAAAAACCCAAGTTCCTCCAGAAAAAACCCCATTTTCCAAGTTCGGATCGAAAAACCCAAGATCTTGTGAAAAAACTCAAGGAGTGGCAACGCTGGTACTACACCAAATCCAGGGATGCCACTCTGATTTCTAAAAAGGTCAGATCCGGCCGAAAAAATGCTCTAAAAGGCTAGATCGGACAATTTTGGAAAAATGCATTGAATTTGCGGGCTTGAAATTTCTGACGACTTTTTTCTTTAGTCTTTCACTGGGTCTTTCAGGCCCCGAAAAATTTATATTTCTCCTCTCAAATTTACTGATGACCTTTTCTTAATCATTCGCGCTTTAAAATCAGAAATTTTCCTTAGGCTAAATCTTTCTTCTTTTTACTACCGTTTCATACATTTCCCCGAAAAGTCTATATTTCGAAAAAATGTAAGAAAATTCGCAGTCGAAAGAACCCTAGATCTCGAACAAATCTAGAAACCTAGATTAGGCCGAGAAACCTAGATCTGAGTGGAAAGAGCTATGAGTGGCATCCCTGACCAAGCCCAATAGGATTATGCATAGTAATAATAGCTCTCACTATACGAAATTGCGACGCGGCAGATTCGCATGCAAAACAGAAAAATTTTGGATTAGGATTTTACAAACCGCTCAATGGTTCATAGGTCCATAGTGAATCTGCAGCCTGCATCATAAGCTGCTAGAGCAGCGGTTCTCAACCTTTTTAGTGCGGCGACCCCCTTTTTAAGATTTCAAAAGTTGTCACGACCCTAGCAACAAAATTGATCGAGTTTCTAACTTTGTCACTGCATTTTTTGTCACCAATGTCCATTATCTATTGTCGTGCATTTTCACTTCATAATTCGAAACTGCTTAAATTGGTAGGCTAATTGTGTGAGGTTTCCTGGCTCTTAATGGCGAATCTGCACGAGAGCTACCTATTCGGCAGTTTGGGGGGCCCGGTAGAGTAATGGTTAACACGCTGGCCAAGAGAGCGAGAGGTAGTGAGTTCGAGCCCCCGTTGGGCGGATTTGCTTTGTAGGCTGCCATCGGCGCCGTGTAATTACAAAGCTGTCTGTTCAGTTGGTAGTTAAGTTTAATTAAGATTACTGCATAACCTGTAAATGTAAAGCGCAGTGCGTCTTGCAGGCGTTTAATTAAAGAAAAGATATTATTATTATTATTATTGAAGTTGAAGTTTCATGCGTCTATTCAGTTTGTGACATTTCAACAGCTGCCACGCCTTGTTGCTGGAACTCCCTCCCCATCTCAAGCGCGCCTTCATGGCGTCATAAGCTGTTCTAAAAATATATGCTTTCCAGCATAGATAGGCTATCTGAATGACGCTTCAGTTTATATGATGGATTTAATCGATTCTACCGACAACATGTTATTACAAATAAAACGTTGTAGTTTCTCTATTCATGCTCCATATCTACAGGGTGGGCCATAAAAAAAGACCCCCCTACGTTTTTTGCCAATATCTTGGCCAGAAGTAAGAATTTTGAAATGAAATTTTACAGGCTTAAAGACAATTCATATTTACACCTGATGACCATATTTTATCAAAATATTTCAAACAGAGCAAAAGTTATGCCACTATTATGGAGGCCACCCACCGTTTTTTGACGATTCAAAAACGTAACGCAACAAAAAGTAGGTTTTTGCCAATATCTTGGCCTAATGTAAGAATTTCGAAATGAAACTTTACAGGTTAATAGACAATTCATATTTACATATGATGGCCAGATTTCATTAAAATATTTCAAACAGAACAAAAGTTATATCACTTTTAGTGAGGCCACCCTACGTTTTTTGATCATTCAAAAAGTCAAAAAACGTAGGGTGGCCTCACTAAAAGTGATATAACTTTTGTTCTGTTTGAAATATTTTAATGAAATCTGGCCATCATATGTAAATATGAATTGTCTATTAACCTGTAAAGTTTCATTTTGAAATTCTTACTTTTGGCCAAGATATTGGCAAAAACCTACTTTTTGTTGCGTTACTTTTTGAATCGTCAAAAAACGGTGGGTGGCCTTCCTAAAAGTGACGTAACTTTTGGTTTGTTTGAAATATTTCTATGAAATCTGGCCATCAAATGTAAATATGAATTGTCTTTAAGACTGTAAAATTTCATGTCGAAATTCTTACTTTTGGTCAAGATATTGGCAAAAAACGTAGGGGGGGTCTTTTTTTATGGCCCACCCTGTATATCAAACAAAAGCTTACTCTGAAAATTGGTCATTAGCTCTTCTTTTCTTGACACTCTTTAAACCTAACCGATTCGTTTTGGGAGGCTATCAATTTTGTAAACGTTATTTGTGTTCTTTATGAATGCGACGAGCAGGGAAAGTGCTTGAGAGGGATGTGTTCCCGTTGTCAGCAGTTTATGAAATTTCACAATGTAATGGTGGCATTTTAGGCTGTCATTTTAGCGAAATTGGTCAACATTCATTTGCTGTTAGTCGTGGTTCAAAACTGTAAAAGTGTCCCTTCCATTATTACTATTTTTATATGTACTCTGCAATGGTCGCATTTTAAGATACGTTGTCCAAAAAATTTCAAAATTTCAATGCTGATAGACATGGCTTTAGACTTCGATAAATGTCCTTCCCAGGGTTCCCCATGGTTTAAATTATTTTTATTTGCGCTTTACTCGTGATTTCATTGCTGAAGAACGTGGTTTGAGATTTCAATAAATATATATTTAATCCTCATTGTCTAAATTTTTAATTTGCACACGATGATAGCATTTTATAGGCCTACTGACATCTTAAACAAATTGTTTATTAGGCTATGGCTAAACAGCGGATAACAAGTTAGAAATTAATGATGATATAATATATGAAATATTTCTGAAATATTGGGAAGATTATAAGCAGCTGAGTCCCAACAACAAATTTCGGGAGACCGCCCTCTCTGCAGTTAGAGCACATGTCTCAAAAGTCTCCGCCAATGTATTGGCCTGACTAGCGGACAGCATAGATTCGATGAGCAAACCGAATAGGGGGCCTATTGTTCTATCTTTTAGAAGAATGGTAAAAGTAGAATTTACATTTTAAAACAGAAATGGCAAAAAATTAAATAAATTAACTGCTGTAAGCTATATAATGGTCCATAGCAAAAGTATAATCCAGCTAAAACATTATTTGAAGTTGCTATAGTAGAAAAACGCTGAAATCGCTATAATGTGTACATCTTTTGCAAATTTCTGAAGGGTTCAGGCGACCCCTGGCAAATCGTCAGGCGACCCCCGTGGGGGTCGCGACCCACAGGTTGAGAACCGCTGAGCTAGAGCATCTGTAGGCCTGCACAGTGGCGTACCCAGGAATTTTTCATAGGGGGTTATGGCCGGATACCCTGTTTTTTCTATTTGTTCTTACTAAAATGAATAAATAACCTTAAAAAACCTTTTTCCGGAGCCAATGGGGGGGTTTAACCCCCGAAACCCCCTTGCCTACGCCACTGGGCCTGCAAGCAAACATTTTTAATTATGTAGGCCTAGAACCTACGCCTCTATAATAGGTCTATCACAATATAAATAAATTGTTATTCATACTGTGATAGTATCTTGATAGTGGTACAATTTCCTCATGCACAATAGTAGCGAAATATTGGATAAAATATTTTCGTTGCAATAGTCTGAGGAGCTCATGTCGAAATGTAGCCACTATAATCAAAGACCTTATAGACATAGACATAGACATAGACATAGACATATTTTTATTGATCCCATCAATTCAATTGTACATGTATGTTTAACAAAGTATAGACATAATTCGCAATAAGAAAATACTCAAAGTGAATAGGTATTATAAGAGTGAGGGAGCAAATAGGCACACCAAAAGGGACAAGTCCCGCTAAGCAGGGGCCTAGTTAACAAAGTGAAGTGAGAAAGTGAAAGCTGAAGGGAGTATTGGAATGCAGAGATATTACTTAACTAGGGAAAGAAAAAAATTATTATAAAAACAAGACTAATGTAGTTAACACTACATGAAAAACTCAGAGAAAGAACAAAATAAAAGCAAAAGCAATCAAACAATCAAATAAATCAGCATTAGCATGGGTAACCCCTCATGCTATATTAACAGAAAACATTACATAATGTATACACACGTAACAGGTGTTTATAGTAAAACTCTAATATCTTTGCTATAGGCCTAATTAGCCTATAGCCTATCCTAATTTGGAGATATTGTGTAACATATCCAGCCATCAAAACTGTTAGTTTGTGTGTCACTCAAATTGCATATGAAGGTATGGCTGTCAAACAGTTGTGATTTTTGTTTGCACCGGATGCTTCGAACTTTCGACATCTCGCGAGTCGCAACTGATAAATGTGACTGCTGTCTCGCATTTACAAAGTTGCTTACTTATTATTAGTGGCGTAATGGAGCCACAGCTTAACTAAAAGATCAACGGCGGAACGCTGGTTCCCTTTACTAATGATCAGATCTAATAATAACATTTATGCTGTGATAATGGTAGACTGTTTTACTTATTTATTTATTTATTTATTTATTTATATGTAAGTCTTCGTTGAAGCCGAGTTGGACTGATATTGTATTTTGTTCTAAATTAGGCTATAATTATCTCATTGCGTCCTATCACGTGATTCCTATGGGGTGGTTGCGCCTATTGTGTACCCATATACGTATGTGCGCATAAGTGCGGACGCGCGCGCGCGTGTGTGTGTAGCCTTATAATCAGGGTTCTATAGTGGGTGGGAACGCGTGGGAACGGCGTTCCCACTGCTCTCGAAATTCTTGGCTTGCTCATCATGATGGAACGCCAAAACACATGCATTTCAATGCAATTCTTCATCAGCGTTCCCACTGCTCACATTCAGCGTTCCCGCTGCTCACCCAAACCACTTTAACCACTGCTTATAATATATTTATGCATCGCTCACATAATCTAGAGATACCACGCTGTGATTCGATATCGTTGATTGATAAGGATTTATTATCAGGATAGTTGACTAGTTTGAAACTAATATTTTAATTATTTTATTCGACTGGTGATTTTATTTGTACGTTTTATTACCAATTATTACTTCAACGTATTATATTATTATAATAATTTTTATGTCCAATGGTGCGTCAAGTGGAGTAATAATTTATATGGGCAGTGGCGTAGTAGCCAGGAATTTATGATGGAGGTTTATGGCCTGGCCGGATGCATGCGTTAAAGTTACAAAAAGGCTCAATTTGTTTAATACACTTTGTTGTTTAGCCTATATGTGAACGCGCCTATTTTGGTAAATAATCCTGTGACATTTAGCTTTACAAATTCGATTTGATGACGGAGATGGTTTCAATTCTGAAACGTATGAAGTTTCTCCCCGTGTCTCATTGGTACGCATGCATGCAGTATTGCCAGTTCTGTAGCTCATATAGCCTATATCCATTCCACATGCCAGTCATAGGCTCATCTAACACGTCGTCTCTGCCACAAATCGCAACCACAAATGAAATATCGATGTGCTTGTGAATGGACCGCATAGCCTATATCTTATTCCTTAAAAACTGCGTCTTTTAATTGAAACGATTCAAAATCGAAGGCAGGACGAGAATTGTCCGGGAGAGCTGAGGGTTCAGAGGCACGTCCATGACTTGAAGTGTGATTTTGACGGTCATGGACAGTAGCGGCGCTTGGGGGGGGGGGGGAGGTGCTAAAAATTTTGGCGACTGAAAACGGAAAATTTTCTCCCCGTCGATTCAGCCTCCCCCTCCCCAAAAACTGAAATCCTGGCGCCGCCACTGGTCATGGACGGCGTTCAGTCACTTATTTTCCAATTTTAACGCCGTCGTGTCACATTGTTAAGCCAGTACAGCCTATAGAGGTAAGGGGCGTCCAGCACTTCTTTTGCCACACTTTTAAAACTGCACGTCATGACTCCACGTGAATCAAAGGCTGACCGCTCAGTTATTTTCCTGCAATTCTCAAAGGAGCCAACTGAACAAAGACAAGTTTAAAACTCAATGTTGACTTCAAGCAGGGTTTTTCTCCGACATTTGCGAGTCACTGCCACCAACCGACCTCTCTATCAATCGACCCAACGTAACCTGGCCTACATATGTAGCCTACCTGCAGTTCTGCAGTCATAATTCCTTAGTATTTTAAGTTACTGTACGTGCTTCTTCCTGCCAAAAGTGGCGCTCCACAATTATTATGCAGTTTATATTAATCGAGACGCCGCCCTTTAAATCACTTCGTTTATATTAATCGACCAAAGATTTTTGTGCGGTCTTCTAAAGATGCAAATGATATTCGACATTTGCGTTCCTGTCGAGTTGCTGCCGCTGTGGATGCTTTTCATCACGCTTGATTTCATCGTTCTCAGAATCTGCAGGCACTGAGTCCGACTTCGGTTCTTCCACGATGATTTCAGAATCTGCCTTTTCCATTCGTTCGTTCTCATTCTCACCTGCATTCTCTTCTTCGCAGCTGAACGCATCTTTAGGCTGACTCTGGGCTGCAGCATCTGCCGATTGTTGAGTGCTAGATGCCGATCGGTTGGTGCCGAGGTCTTCTTTAACGTCAGATGACGGTGCAATCTGTTGGCGGTGTGGCCACTGGTTCCGAGTATCGTGCAGTAGATCGCCGTCGCTGACCGACCTGCCATCTATGCACCTCAGCGGGGAACCAGCGGGAAGCTTACGTGAATTGCAGCTGATGTCTTCTCTGAGTTTCATCCCATTGCCCCGCGTTACAATCGCCTGCACCGACAATGGCTTCTCTGGACCGTGACGAACCAGTCCTATCGTCATCAATCCGAGCCTGGATGCGATGCGTGACTTTATGATGAGGCAGCTGTCAGCAGCAGCCGCAGCCTCTGGAATACGAGACAGGTCGAGGCAGGTGATGCGGCGATGTCTCACATCCGCTGCTATGGAGTTGAGAGTGCTGCCCCTGCTGCTGATGCTGGTGGCGTTGCCTATGGAACCGGCATGCGCTATCAGAGAGCATCCACTGAAGCGTTGCGTCTTCTGCCACATCGCCTTCCTCCAGCGGATCCAGTCGTCGTCACCTTCGTCTGACCTTGAGATCGTCGACCGGAAGTGGTCCTCGCTAAGCGCTGACCTCGTCGGTCTCTTCCTTCTCCACTCCACACCCGCGCTCCATCTTCCGTCGCCGACGAAGGGAGGGAAGTCATCATAGAGATGGAGGCTGGCATTCCGTGACCTCTGCGCCGTGCTCAGCTCCTCCACTGATTGACTGCGGAAGAGATGCTGCATTCGACTCATGTGGAACGCCGCTTCCTCCTCCTCCGCTGCATCCTCATCCTCTTCGTTCCCAGCCTCTGCAGCATCCCTGTTGGCATCGTCGTTGGTCGACAGGTGTTGCCGACGTGCCCTCTCTCTCAGCAGCAGCAGCTTGATCGGATAGGAGGATGCGTAGCTGAGGATGGTGAGAGCATCTTCAAGGACCATGTGCTCCATGTTTACCGTCACGCTGACGATTCGATCGCCTATGAATACAACAAAGTCACAGAGCAAGTTTTCAAGCTATTGTCGTCATTATTGTCTTCATCGTCATTGTAAACATCTTTATCCTTGCTTTTTATTGGTGTAATTGTTTTCAGCATTGTCTCTAATGCCATCGATTTTACCACCATTGTTTATTGATGGCATTGTCTTTAGATGGCATTGTTTATTGATGGCATTGTTTATTAATGGCATTGTTTATTGATGGCGTCGTTTTCAGCAGAGCTTATTTATTGACATCACTGTTTTCATCACCGTGGTTTCAGTTCAGCAGATCCTTAATTATTGTGGTCAGGGCCATTCAATGCAGATGACAGCAGTATTTTAAAGAAATACTACGAAACGTAGGCCTGCAGCTTAACGCATGTTAGGATGTTAGTAAGACAGACAATATTTCTTAACCATCAACCACTGTGGGTACGTTATATATATACATATAATTTTATATATATATAAAATTATGTTATTTAAAATTATATATGTATCTGTCTGCCCGTTTATCTGTCTCACATACAGCTGACTCTCTCCGTCTGCATTATAATTCTCTATAGGACCTATGTGTCTTTGAGTCTGCCTTTAGGCCTATCATTAAATTTTGCGTTTTCTGCTACACAAAGTTTCCTCTATACGGCTCTCGCTGTCTCTCCCTTCTGTTTGCGTTCCTCTTAGTCGTGTGTGTGTGTGTGTGTGTGTGTGTGTGTGTGTGTGTGTGTGTGTGTGTGTGTGTGTGTGTCATGACGACTGCATGGTGACTGATGAACCGTACCTGCTCTGATGAGACCTGATTCCCTTGCTGGTCCTCGGTGCAGCAGTTCTGTGACGTAGATTCCCTCCATCAGATTCCCGAAGACATTGAGTCCGAGTCCGATAGGATCGCGACTCTGAAGAGGAACTTCGAACAGATCAAATCTCTATAATTAATCGAAGCACAACGCAACAATCTCACTAATCACTATGACGATCGCACAGACCAACAAACGATCGATATGTGCACGATTGGAGGTTCGATGTGAACCCTATACCACATGTATACTTATGATTGTTTCCATCTGAGACATATTTTACTAACATGGGCGTCCTATTTACCATGCATCTTTTCGCACATACCTATACCCATCTGGTAAACGGACATTAGCCCCCCTGGACATTATCCCCCCCGGACATTGTCCCCCCCGGACATTAGCCCCCCCGGACATTATCCCCCCCGGGGTAGGACATTTTCCCCCCCAGTATATGATAGCATTACCTGAAAGTGATGCACAAAATGTAATTAATGGGCCTATGTTATATGAATATCTATACATTACACATTAGTTTAACATCCTGTAGGAATATACTAAGTTAATTGAAGGTTTAATATGTATATTATAAGACATTTTAAAGGCCTGAAACGACGCTAAGAAGTCTACGAAGCTCATACGTAAATGTCGTTAATAAACCTTCGTTGTAGCCATAACTGACACTAACAAGTAGGCCTACTTACTGTATATGATACCCATTCGTTCATTTATCTAATGTATTGAATCTAATTTTGAATTGAAATGACACTAATAAGTCTAGGAAGCTGAGACATAGCCTAACTGACGTTAACAAATCTTTGTTGTGAGACACTAAACAAATAGACTGTATAGGCCCTACATACGATTCCCATTCGTTCATTTCAAATCTAAGTCTAAGCTTAGGCCTATTGATACAATTAGGACCTAAATGACACTAAGTACTTTTGTTTGCATGTGAATGCCAGTGACAAGTCTTATCGGTTACGGCATTATTCTACGATTTGCACATAGGGGGGACTTTGTCCGGGGGGGCTAATGTCCTACGCAAAATCGGGGGGGAATATGTCCAGGGGGGCTAATGTCCGGGGGGGACAATGTCCGGGGGGGATAATGTCCAGGGGGGCTAATGTCCTACAACCTATCCACCTACGACCTACTTACCTACTCACTAAACACCTTATCCAACTGACACGACTCATCCAAACAGCGCAATACCTGCTTACTCATGTATACGTGTATGTATCTACCCATCTACCATAGATGTACATTTCCAACTGTCTAAAACTAATCCCGCCCACCAACCTACCTGACCGTACCTACCTCCCCATCTAAGCACACACACACCCACCTACCTTACTGCACACATACCTGCAACGTGACTGTCTTCAGCCGCAGAAACAGCAGCAGCAGCAGCAGCAGCAGCAGCAGCAGCAGCAGCAAAGAACAAGTACTTATTATCCTATATCTAATCCACAATCGAAATCTTCATTCCTCCTATGCACTGTAAATGCATTTATATAGTTACTGCGCACCCATAAAATGTACACCTATCAACATAATACAGGGTCTGAGCCTATCAACAGGTACTCCTATCAGCATAATTATAGGGCCTACATGTATACATCTATCAATATTTACGCCCAACAACGCGTAGGGCCTACATACCCTACACCTGCATGTATCAACATGAAACCGATCACCATGTACGGCCTACAGTGGCCTACACCTATCAACATGTAGGCCTACACCTATCAACATGTACATTGTACTTCTTCTTTTCCGTGCTCTGCCCTTAGGCAGGTTCGAATGTTTGACGTCTCCATTCTTCTCTGTTCTGCGCTTTCATTTTCATCTTCTGATAGCCATCTTTCATCATCCAGTCTAACAGTCTTTGTCTTGGTCTGCCTCTCGTTCTTTTTCCATCCATTTTCCCCTCTATGATTGTTCGCAGCATCGAGTCTCCTCTGAGTGTGTGCCCGATCCATCTTCTTTGTCTTTCTCTAATTGTGTGTGTGAGCTAATGTTGTATAGTCTATGTGGTCAGTCGATGTTTAGGCGTACGAATAGACCAGCTCAAGGTCAGCGTCTAGACAGTTAGGCCTGCAGGTGACAGACTGGCGGGAAAGTTGGCGCGGCTCGGCCGACCGTCGCCGGAGAGCGCGAGAGAGAGAGGGATAGGCAGACAGACAGACGGACAGATAGAAGGACAGAGCGGCAAGGGGAAGAGTGTACGTCTAGACAGTGAGTTAAGTTGTAGAAGAAGGAGTTGGTAGTAGAGAATAGAAGACGTTTTAGAGAACAGTGGAGTTAGATAATAATAGTTGCGTTGCTGTCGTAGAATTCAAGCGTTTGTCGTCGTTGATCCATTGTTGTGTTATTTTGCGTTGTTATGAAAGAAGAAGAAAATACAAGAAAGAGAGCTTTGTTGTAATTGAACAAGTTAAGAACTTTAGAAACTTATACACTAGCTTTAGATACCGAAGTACAGTGCCTAGGTTAGGCATAGGCTGCGCTACTGAACACTGAAGAAAAAGGAAGAAAACTTTGAAGGTCAATTGGAGATTGACATTTTGGTGACAGCGGTGGGATACTGAATTCAAGCAAAGGACGTTGGGATAGCGAACTCAATTGGAGGAATATTTTCAATCGGAGGAATATTTTCAATTGGAGGAATATTTTCAATCGGAGGAATATTTTCAATTGGAGGAATATTTTCATTTGGAGGAATATTTTCAATCGGAGGAATATTTTCAGTGGATTTTGCTTACGAAGCGTTTTCGACGCCAAGTTACGGACGGTGAATATCGAATCAATCTGAGGAGCCGACCACACGGGAGAAGGAAACTGAGCATTTGATCAACCGGAGAAGCAGTCCGAGCATCCGAACAACTGGTGAGAAGATACAACGGGCATACGAACGACATTACGACAACGCAACGCCAGAGAGAGGTATACAAAACTTGCTTGTTTACCCAAGGAGCCATAAGAATTAAAGTCAGCCAATCACAGATAGTCATAGCCACTCCCTCGATTTCTTCACGGTAATCACTGAAGTAAAGAAGAAAGATGGAGAAACTTACAGAACAAAAGCAAGCCAGTATAAAGAAGATGTCTTCTGATCGATTAATAAAGTTATTAATTGAAGAGGGTCTAGACGTAGAAGAAGTCGAAGAGATGTCTAGAGAAAATTTGATGGGAGCATTAGCAGAGGTTTGGCTTAAAAAGGAAGCTGAAGAGAAAGGTGCAGTGGGTGGCGTTGAGGAGAAACCAATTGAAAAACCACCGGCACCGATGTCTATGGAGGCGTTGATGCAATTTATGATGATGAGGGAGGAGCAACGCAGACAGGAAGAGAAAGCGAAAGAGGAGCAACGCAGACAGGAAGAGAAAGAGAAAGAGGAGCAACGGAGACGAGAGGAGAAAGAACAAAAACAAGAAGAGAAAGAAGAGCAACGTAGACGAGAAGAGAAAGAGGAGAAACGTAGACAAGAAGATAAAGAGAAAGAGGAGAAACGTAGACAAGAAGATAAAGAGAAAGAGGAGAAACGTAGACAAGAAGATAAAGAGAAAGAGGAGAAACGGAGACAGGAGGAGAAAGAACGAACAGAAAAGCTTCGACTAGAGGAAAAAGAAAGAGTGGAAAAAGCAGAAAGGATGAGACAACAAGAGATTGAGATGCAGAAGCAGCAGTTCCAGCTTCAGCTAGAACAACTGAAAAGAGATCGTGACGAAGCAGAACGAAGAAGAATGGAATTGATGATAAAATACGAGAGGGCAAGGAAAGGTGATGAAGAAATACGAAAACAACAGATTGAAGAGCAAAAGATTCGTGAGGAAGACAAAGAAGCCATGCGTTTGGCAGAATTACAAAGAGCCGAAGAGATTCGACAGGAAGAATTGAAAATGGAGAAAGAAAATTTGGAAAAAGCGGAAAGAGAAAGGGAAGAACAAGTAGAATTAGAACAAAAGAAACTCGCTCTTAAGGAAGCTCAGCTCCGAGAAATGGCTATAGAAAAGGAGGAACGCAGAAGACAGTTAGAATTGTTGCAGCAGAAGATAGAACAAGAAGAACTGCGTAGGGAAGAAGATCAAAATAGACTCAAGAAAAGAGATGAAGACGACAGAAGAAGCCGTGAGGAGTCAGAACGAAACAGGATCAGAGAAAGTGAGACAATGGTGTCCAAGATTAAAAGGATAGGTGATGCAATGAAACACGTATTACCTAAGATGCCATATGATATGATGGAGGTGCCATTATATTTTGAGACAGTTGAGAATGCATTCAACAGTTTTACGGTGGAAAAGCAGTTTTGGGTCAAATTGCTGTTGCCACTAATGACGCCAAGAGCAAGAACGGTGTTGAACCGATTGTCTTTCGCTGATCTAGACGATTACGACATAGTGAAAGAACATTTACTGAAAGAATTCAAATTGACAGCGAGAGAATATCGATCACGATTTGGAGATGCGAGGAAAACGGCAGAAGAAACATACACGATGTTTACAGCAAGATTGAAGAATCTGTTGAACTATTATGTCAGAAGTAGGCGAGTGGGCAAAAGCTACGAGAAGTTATTTGATCTATTGGTGGCGGATAAATTGAAAGAATGTCTACCACCAGGTCCACTACAGTTCGTACTAGCAAAAGAGGGTACTGAATGCTTTGAAGCTAGTAATGTGGCAGAACTCGCAGACGTACACGTGAACAATCGAATTGGTCTAATGTTTCAAGACAAACCGAAATATGAAGCATGGGGAAATAGTTCGAAGCAACCCAGGTGGAATAGTAATAACAAAGAAACAGGAAACCAAGCCAGAAATAACGAAGCAAGGAATGATGGTGCTCCTGGAAGACAGTTTGGTCAAGATAGAAGAGAAGCAACGAGTGACAGACAAATGTACAGTCGAATTCCAGTGATGGGACGCCAAAGAGAAAACAATACAGCGTACAATTACAGGCGGGAGAGCACTGAACAGAGAGGGATTGTTAAGAAACGTTGCCATAATTGTCAGTCAGACCGACATCTGATAAAGGATTGCAAAGCACCACCCAGAATGACAAATCTGAGAAATAGATTTACTCGAAGTGCAGAAAATCTCAGAGTAAATCAGATACAAGTAATGAATGCACCGAATCAGTCTGAAGAACAAGACAACCGCGAAACGGAAGTGAAGTCAGTGATGAAGTGCACGCCTCAATTTGCTATACAGAGAGAAATAGTAAATTCTGCTCCAATTAAAGATACTGGTCGAGAAACAGAAAGCAAAGATGAATGTCAACGTACGAAGAAGTCTTTACTACAGCATGTCAATGTAGAGATACGTGGAAATGATGACAGTTGTCATCCCGTGCAAGTCAGAGCGCTGATTGACTCTGGTACTGAGATTCCAGTAATCAATGAGGAATTGTTGAAAGGAGCGACAGTGGAAGAAATTGGCAGAGTACATTTGCAATGTGTGGCTGGAGAACCCATTCCAGCTAAGTTGGTGAAAATCGAAGTGCGGATGAGTTGTCATAACGAAGGAGGAGATTTGAAAGACAAGGGAGTAAATATCGCGCCATATTTAACCTTGGTGTGTGCCAGCATTCCGGCAGTCTTGTGCAAAGATAACAAAGAAAAGTTCTTGCTGCATCCAGAGATAATCGCAGAACTGAAAGAGGTTCCACCAGTGAGTGTATTACAAGGAGAATTGCAAGCGAATGTGACTACAAGAGCACAGAGTCGGAGAAGAGAAGTGGAAGAAGGAGAAGAGGAAAAGTCAAATGAAAGTTTGCTAGATGAGGACACAGAAAGCGATGATGAACAAAGCGTTCAAGAAGAAGAAGAAGGAATAACATCCGGAAACAATGAAATTGAAGAAGAGATGGTTGCATGTGAACGTGATAATGATGATGATTCTGAGAGTGATGGTGAAATAGACACGAGTATGAGGGATTTGTTTGCCGAGAATACGAGTGATGAAAGACAATTGGCAGACGCAAAGAAATTTGAAGAGCAGCAGAGAAATGACGAGTCACTGAGGTCGTGGTGGAAGATAGCTGAAGACAAAGGATCAGAGTTTAGTGTGGTGAATGGGTTGATGTATAAGAAGCATCAAATGTTGGACCAGTTGGTGTATCAGTTGGTGTTGCCGAAGGAAAGAAGAATTCAGGTGATGGAATTGGCACATGAGTCAGTATTTGGCGGACACTTGGGAGAAGAGAAGACAAGGGAACGTATCAAGTTGTCCTTTGTGTGGCCAAGAATGCGTAGAGATGTGGTGAAGTTCTGCAAGTCCTGTGATAAGTGTCAGTTGAAAGCACGAAGTTTGGTGATGGATCGAGTGCCGATTACACCAATACCAAGAGAGGATGTACCGTTCAGAAGAATGACCATGGACGTCGTAGGACCAATCGAACCGACTTCAGCAGCAGGGCATAAGTATTGTTTGTGCATCGTGGACTCATGTACAAGATGGCCGACAATATTCTTGATGAAGTCATTGACCGCTAAGGCTGTATGCGAAGCTTTGATGAAGCTGTTCATGGATGTGGGAGTTCCGTCAGTGATAACGAGTGATAGAGGAACGAATTTCACAGCCAGTCTAACAAGAGAATTTCTGAAACTGATGGGATGTTGTCCTCGATTCGATTCGCCAGGACATCCAGAAGCGGCAGGATTGGTGGAGAGATGGAATCAAACGTTCAAGAAAATGATTCATCATGTCGTTGTGGAAAATCCGAGACAGTGGCATAAAATTATTCCATTTACAGTCTGGGCATTGAGAGAAGTGCCTAATGCAACTACAGGAGTGGCACCGTATTTGCTGGTCTATGGAAAGTTGCCGAGAGGGCCACTCACCATCCTTAAAGAAAGCTGGACCAAAGAAATAAATCTACCACCGAACATTGGAGTACAACCGGCAAAGTACCTGAAGAATTTAAGAGCAGACATGGAAAAGGCCTTGACATTCGCCGAGAGCTGTGCTGAAGAAAAGCAAAAACAGTACGCCAGTCAATACAACAAAAGAGCAAAAGATAAAGAATTCGAGCTAGGAGAGAACGTCATCGTGCTGTATCCAACGTCAACCAATAAATTGATCTCCCGATGGCATGGTCCATGCACGATCCTGCAAAGAAGATCCAAATATTCGTATCTGGTGGACATGAACGAAAACGGTCGACGGATTATTCATGCTAACAAGATGAGGAAGTTCATTACGAGAACATTGTCTTGTGGTCTGATCGTGGAAGAGGATGACGAATTTGGATCAGTGGTAGAAATACCGCTGAAGGAAGACTATTCAGAGACAAAACAGAAATCACTTCAATTGGATTACGAACAAATTGGACATCTGACCAGCGAACAGCAGAAACAATTACTTGATGTACTGAATCGATATGCAGACAGATTTTCAGACCAACCTGGACTATGTACATTAGTAGAACACGAAGTGGTGCTGAGACCAGATTTTCGAGAAAAAGAATTCGTGGCATATCGAATACCATTAATATACCGAGCAGAAGTGGAAAAACAAATACAAGAGATGCTGAAAGAAAACATCATTCAACCATCGTCAAGCAGAATGGCAAGTCCACTTGTCATTGTCAAAAAGAAGAATGGATCCTTGAGATTGGCTTGTGACTACAGATACATTAACTCTTTTACTGAAAACTGCCGATATCCTATGCCAATCGTCAACGATGTCTTGAGCAAAGTTGGAAAATCCAAGTTCATTTCTGTTATGGACTGTCGCAGTGCATATTGGACTTGTCCTGTGAAAAAGAGTGACCAATGGAAGACTGCGTTTGTTACACATAATGGACTGTATGAATTTACGCGTGTTCCGTTTGGAATGATTAACTCTGGACGGACTTTTGTAAAAGCGATAAATATGATCTTGCAACCGATTCATGATTTTACTGAACCTTATGTTGATGACATTGCAGTGCATTCTAATGATTGGGACATTCATTTAAGACATTTGGAATTATTTTTGAAACAAATAAGACTGCATAATGTAACATTGAACTTGAAGAAATGTGTGTTTGGTAAGAGTGAGGTGAAGTTCATCGGTCACCTCATAGGATCAGGGAAGAAGATGATGAATCCAGACAGGATTGACAGTTTAATTAATTTGAAGAAACCTGAAACCAGGAAGGAAGTGAAGCAAGTCTTAGGATTTTTTGGGTTTTACAGACAGTTTATTTGTAATTTTGCTGAAATTGCTAAACCATTGACAGACTTGACTAGCAAGAAAGTACCTGATAACATTGTTTGGACTGATGCACATCAGAAATCTTTTGATTCCCTTAAACAGATTGTCTTATCAAATGTGATTCTATATATGTTTGAGGTTGGGAAACCATTTAATTTGTACTGTGATAGCAGTGATTTTGCTGTGGGAGCTGTACTGTCTCAGGTGGACGAGGAAGGGATTGAACGTCCTGTTTCATTTATCAGTCAGAAGCTGACAGATACTCAGAGGAGGTGGGCGACGATTGAGAAGGAAGCCTATGCAATCATATGGGCTTTAAACAAGTTGAAAGAAATTCTTATTGGTTCTAAAATCAATGTGTTTACAGACCATAATCCTTTAGTTTATTTGACTGAATCAATGTCGAAATCTGCTAAATTAGTCAGATGGTCTTTATCATTGCAAAATTTTGACATTCTGTTGAACTATAAGAAAGGTAAATTGAATGTAGTAGCTGATTGTCTGTCTAGATTGTAGTGTAAGATATTTTATGATGTATTATGCTATGGACTATTTGCATTGTTTAGTTAAGGTACGTTCGCTAATTTTTATAGATAATTAGCTCTCTTTAAAAGAAAGGAGGGAGGTAATGTGAGCTAATGTTGTATAGTCTATGTGGTCAGTCGATGTTTAGGCGTACGAATAGACCAGCTCAAGGTCAGCGTCTAGACAGTTAGGCCTGCAGGTGACAGACTGGCGGGAAAGTTGGCGCGGCTCGGCCGACCGTCGCCGGAGAGCGCGAGAGAGAGAGGGATAGGCAGACAGACAGACGGACAGATAGAAGGACAGAGC
>OX457041.1:41347330-41367330 GCA_949752735.1 Lumbricus terrestris
TTTTTGCGTAATCACTTTTTGATATATTATAATCGTTTATCTTCGTTTTGTAAAGACACCTGAGTGACAATTAAACCGCAAGCAGTGAATTGCATTGCCTACATATAGCCTTTAGGCTATAGCATCGGTACTGCATGTAACCTACATGTATGATACATGTAGGTTACATGCAGTACCGATGCTATAGCCTATAGGATACATGATGTATCCTATAGGCTATAGCATCGGTACTGCATGTAACCTACATGTAGCCTATAGGCTATAGCATCGGTACTGCTCTCGCGGACCTCCACAATAAGCAACACCGTGCTTTCTCGGTCGCTGACCCTGCCACTTGGAATGGGCTTCCTGTGCCACTTCGCCTATAGTATTCCCATTCCACCTTGTCCTTCTTTAGCCTTAAAACTGTCCTGTTTAGCTTAGGTTGGGCCGGAAGCGCTTCTAAGTAGATAGCCTCCAACGGACGCCATATAATTTTGTGCTCCTAAGAAAAAAATAAGTAAATAACTGTCAATTCTCATGATATATTCATATTTCATTCCTTCGCAGCAGAGAAACACCGGTCCAACCTTTTGTTAACATGTTGCTTGTTACTAGTTTAACGACACTGCCATAGTATCAGAGATGATTAGTGTCGCCTTCCTCCTTCTCCAGGCTTGGGACTGGCACTGGCAGAGAACAACCAGTGGCGAAGTTTTGCCAACATGTAATCTGTCAGCCGTTTTATAGTTTAAACCCGTGTAAGAATTCACTAAGAAGACAAACTTCCATTTTAGCCTACATTTAATCAATTTTCATCTTTGCTCTGTGTTTAGGCACTTTGACCATAATTATGTAAATAGATCGCATGCTTTTTGTATTTGGCACTTTGTTAGATAAATCATACCTTAATTAGGCTTTGCACAGATAATAATATTCGTTTTATTGCAAAACCAGTCGACATAACGCGACAGTTTACAAGCACAAAGGAGCAGCGAATAAAGCCTAGTAGGCTAAACGTTTTTATACAGCACCCGTGTTATGAAGTTTTTATTGTTTTTATTGGTAAGTAAGATACAGCACTGTATCCACTTCGTTTTGCCGAAGCTATAACGCCCATGTGCGATGTTCTTAAAGGACTCTAAATAAATGACCAGATTCGCATATAACTGCACAAATGCATGCAAGTAGGGGAGACTTGGCACCCTTGATACTAATTTTAAATTTTTGTTAGTTATGAAAAAATTACACTGAATTTCAAATTAACTTCTGGCTTAATTCGAACAAATATATTTTATTTATTAAATGGTGCAAGCACTTTTGTGCAAAACTATCACGAAAGAAGTTATTAGACTGAAACTGTATGCACCTCAATAGCATCAAGGGTGCCTATAGGTTGGCACCCTTGATGCTATGCATGGGCACCCTTGATACTAATAGTATAAACACCAAACACATACTATTTTAAAGTAATAAAGTCCATTTTTAACACTGGTTACAATAAAATTGTAGTACTGAGCCATTTCCTGGAAGGTCTGCTGTAGAGTTCTCAGCAAGTTTCTTAGCCTTGCTGCCTTTGGTATTAATTTTTGATGCAGCTTTTTATGCTCCAGTCTTTGATGCATTCTTCTTGCTTTGAAGTTTTTCGTCTCTTACCGGTGTGTCAGTCAAAATTTTAGTCCGCTGTTTCTGACGACCCCAAAAAGTATTTTTTCTTGCTCCGGTTTTTGGGAATGGTTTTATTTTTTCAAGAGTGGACTCAAGATTTCTGGCAGCCTCAACATGAGAGCCTGCAACCCATCTGGACCGACACATTTTGAATTATGCCATGATTTAGACATATCTTTTGACAGAGAAACTGCAAATTCATATGCCAATTTTGGGATGTCTTTACAGAAAACCCATAATGAAGTTTTGCTGCTCTCAAGAGATAATCAGCAAGAGCCTTTTCTTCCTCATTTGTGAAAACCTGCTTAGTTACAAAGTCAGGTCGGCAAATTGTAGAAGGATCTAGTTTAGTTTTTTGTACATATCGTTTCAACGTCATAGCGTTTATTCCAGTTTATTTAGCGACTCTGTAAATGGTGTGTCATTGAAGAACTGCAGCTACAGCGTCTTTCAGCTTTTGCTCAGGTACCTGACCTATTGGCAACCTTGTCGTCTTCCTTTTTGTGATAAGGCACACTGAATTTCTGCAATGTAAAATTATATACAAAATATATAAAATTAATGTTAATTGAGTTGCTGACCTATATTGCGCTGTAGAATAAAAGTTTCAGGTGAAAATGTGACTTTAAAAAACAGCAACAATAAAATTTTACAAGTTTTGCAACATTAGCCTACTAAGCAAAGCAGCAAAATATTGATAAATTGCAGGTTAGGCCTACACATCTCAACTTTCATAATACAAAGCAATATGGTCTACA
Source organism: Lumbricus terrestris (assembly GCA_949752735.1). Lineage (NCBI taxonomy): Eukaryota > Metazoa > Annelida > Clitellata > Crassiclitellata > Lumbricidae > Lumbricus > Lumbricus terrestris. Next base: position 41,349,736 of record OX457041.1, read on the forward strand.
TGACTTTCATTGGGTTTTAGTAAGTCAAGGCACCCTTGATACTAGTATCAAGGGTGCCTTGGGGCACCCTTGATACTAGTATCAAGGGTGCCTCACCTCGGTGATATCAAGGGTGCCTTCGGCCTCTCATTTTACAAAATAATTCGCATTAATTTTCATCAAGCAGCCACGATGCTTGAAAATGTCCACTAAATACCGGAATGAGTTCTTTTCCAAATAATATCAATGACATTGAGAATTACGAAAGCATCTCTTAAGAATCGGATTCATAAAAGCGGTGAAAAAAATACTTTTTACCTTCAAAATCCACTTTATGCGATAAAACTTCAACGACAGCTACCACTCACGTCAAAACACAGGAAATAGTTCGAGATGATTTTCTGAATACGCTGGTACCCTGCTTGCTATTATTGTGTAAGTAGGTAAACAGATAATCACTTAGTATCAAGGGTGCCTTAGTATCAAGGGTGCCAAGTCTCCCCTACATGCATATATATATATATATATATATATATATATATATATATAATGCTATCTATTGAAGTGGGTTACGCTTTCAATCTATAGAATTCAGCATTGTTCCAAAGACAGACCACGTCTGAGTTCGTTCTTCGAAATTTGAAAACCAGATTGGCGTATACCCGCTGTTCGGCTGGCTACTGAATGATCATCTGTCTGCTTACTTACCAGCCTGTTGATAGGCCTAAATCAGCGCATATAATATGACCTGCAGCCTGCAGCCGGTCAAGGAACGGACGCTTGAGAATAAACAATTGTAAATTTATTAAGCGCTTTTATAAATGACCGAGTCATGAGCGATGAATTAGAATCACAATATGTCTCTAATATATATATCATTCGTTTCTTATTGCTTTCCGAAAAGTATAACAAGCGAATCAACATTACATTACCGGGAGCCTTCTTTAGATCAGTTGCATATCTATTACTATCTTTGCTATTTCCGTTCTGTCATCCTTCGTTCCTTTCTTCTTTTCTTTTCATCAATTTAGCCATCAATTAACCTATCAACGAACCAACTGATTAATCAATCCATCCATCCATGCATCCATCCTTTCATCCATCCATCCATCCATCTATTTATCCATCCATCGATCCATTCACCCAACTATCCATGTATCCTTCCGTCCGTCCGTCCGTTTGTCCATCCATCCATCCAGCCGTCAATTCATCCATCAATTCATCCATCTATCCATCCATCCATCAATTCACCCATCTATCCATCCATTCATCCATCCATTCATCCATCCATCCATTCATCCATCTATCCATGTATCCTTCCGTCCGTCCGTTTGTCCATCCATACATCCAGCCATCAATTCATCCATCAATTCATCCATCTATCCATCCATCCATCAATTCACCCATCTATCCATCCATTCATCCATCCATTCATCCATCCATCCATTCATCCATCTATCCATGTATCCTTCCGTCCGTCCGTTTGTCCATCCATACATCCAGCCATCAATTCATCCATCAATTCATCCATCTATCCATCCATCCATCAATTCACCAATCTATCCATCCATTCATCCATTCATCCATCCATTCATCCATCCATCCATCCATACATCTATGTGTATATATTATGTACACAAGTCGACCTCTCCTTCCTGTCTAGGCCTACTCCATTTCCTTCTTTCTTATCTTTCTTTCTTTGCATTATTTTTTCCCAATTACCACCTCACGTCCATCTTTCCTTCTTTCAACTTTAACTTCTCATCGTTATTCTTTGTTCTTGCTTTCATTCAGATCTTATTTTCGTTCCTTCCTTCATTTCTCCCTTTCTTCCTTCCTTTCTTCCTTTCTTCCTTCCTTCCTTCCTTCCTTCCTTCCTTCCTTCCTTCCTTTCTTTCTTTCTTCCTTTCTTCTTCCTTCCTTCCTTCCTTCCTTTCTTCCTTACTCACTTTCTTCCTTTCTTCCTTCCTTCCTTTTTTCCTTTCTTCTTCCTTCCTTCCTTCTTTTCTTTCTTCCTTCCTTTCTTCCTTCCTTCGCTGTTCAGTCATGCCATCACAGATGCCATATTGCTCGAGCCGACGTCAGCATGTCACGTCCAACTTATTGCCATGGAAACAACGTATGTTATCGGAAGGAAGCCAGTGCAGCAGCTCCACTGCATTGCATCAAACCAGAAAGTGATCGATGAAAACGATCGGTGTACGCAGGTCTTGAGTTGCTGCTGCTGCTGCTGCTGCAAGTGTATTGTCTGCAAAAGATGCTTTTCTATGCCTTTCATCGTCTCCTTTTTGCTCTGTCCTTTCGTCTGCAACAGCCGCAGCAGCAACCGTGTATCTTCGCCAGGCTCTCTGGATGACAGTGGCACAATAGATTTCGCGCTGTCTCCTAAGCGTGCTGCTGACCGGCTTATGGTTCCGCATGATCGGTCCCATTCGAAGGTCGATCTGGAGGTCGACCCCGGACGCAGCGTCCGACGCCGTTCCGATGAAGTTTTTCGTCAGCGCATCGAGGATGTCGAGACAGTGAACGCGATCACCCTCGCAGATCGAAATGTCCAACGTCACAAGCTTATAGAAGTTCGGTGCCGGAAGACGCAGCGGTTCTTCGAGCGCGTCGACCAGCTCGGAGACCTGCGACAGTGGAATGAACTGGGTCGCCTTCTCGTCGTACCGCTCCCAGACCTCGTAGTACATGTCGAAGTCGTCCTGCGTCAGTCCCTGCTGGACGTCCTCCGTCGCCTGACTGAAGTTCTCCAGTATGACGGCGATGTACATGTTGATGACGACGAGGAAGCTGATGACGAGGTAGGTGACGAGGAAGAAGATGGCGGCGCTCTTGCTGCCGCAGTCACCGTTCGGTCGCTCCTCGCTGAACGACCCGTTGCAGCGCGGCGCCTCGATCATCAGTCCGGCGAGGACGGTGTCCCATCCGGCGGAAGTGGACACCTGGAAGAGCAGCGTCATGCTGCGTCCGAACGTCTCGAAGTTGAACAGCTCTTCGATGCCGTTGTTGTATCGGACGTGCATGAAGAACGACATGCCGAAGATCGCGTAGATGAACATGATGAGGAAGAGGAGGAGACCGATGTTGAAGAGCGCAGGGAGGGAGACGGCCAACGAGAAGAGCAGAGTGCGGATGCCCTTCGCAGACTTGACGAGACGAAGGACGCGACCAATACGGAAGACGCGGACGACCCGGAGTAGAGTGGGAGAGACGAAGTACTTCTCGATGATCTGCTTCATCGCGAGTCCTTCAATGTAAAATGTAATGTAATGTAAATCTTCGAGAATTTTTCAGCGCCCATAAAAGCCACGTCAGGGACACCAGCGTATTCACCGGCGATGCTCTGACGAAGAATGGTGTTCACAGACAAAGATACACAGATATACAACCAAGCCTCTCTCTACAGATGTGATCTGTTATAAGAGTCTTTGGCTATTATAGACTTGCGTCTGTCTATAGCTGTGCATTTCTGCAGCGCCTTTTAAGGAAGCTGTTGAAGACGCTCGCTTGACTTACGTTACAGTTTGAAAGCAGATTGCTTCTCTGTCATAGAATGCAAATATATTTTTCTCGCAATGACAACAACATCTTCATCAAGGACTACAAACTTCGATCTCTGTCGAAGACTATACAAACTTCTCTGTAGAAGACTAAAAACTTTTCTGTAGAAGACTACAAACTTCTCTGTAAAAGACTACAAAATTAAAAGACTCAACAATCGTAAGAATTTCATACTACATGTACATGTATGTTACGTGCCAAGTACGATGGCCGAGAAGGACCAGAAGCAATGAAGTGGCAAAAGGAGCATAATAAGCAGTCATCTCTCTCTCGCCATCTAAGCATCATATTAGTCGTAACGATGTACGCCTTTGTACGGTCAGGGTAGGCTACTCGTGATAGGTCTATTTGAAATCTTAAGCACGTTTCTGGTCAGATGACTTTGGACCTGCATGGTTGGCCAATCAGTCGACCAGTGCATGGCACACTGGTTGACTGATTGGTCAACTGACCCGTGCGTTTAAACCCCGATCCATTGGATTTCGTTATATCTCGAGATTGGAGATTTTCCAGATATAACGAAGCCCGATGAATCGGGTCCCTGGCAGGTATTGTAAAGCCCCCTGCCAGGTATTTTCCAGGGCGATCATTTAAGATGCTATACGGGCAAATGCGTTTTCTTTTATCAACTTCTGGCTGAGTCTTTCCTTCCCATTGGCCAACGCGGGGACTATTGGCAACTGACCTCATGACATCACAGTCTGTTTTACGTCATAAGAAAATGTCGTCATTTACTATTTACAAGCAGCCATGCAGTAAACCTATGACGATGATGATGATGATGATGATGATGATGATGATGATGATGATGATGATGATGATGATGATGATGATGATGATGATGACGACGACGACGACCATGACGATGATGATGATGATGATGATGATGATGATGATGACGATGACGATGATGATGATGATGATGATGATGATGATGATGATGATGATGATGATGATGATGATGATGATGATGATGATGATGATGATGATGATGATGATGATGATGATGATGAGTTCTTTGTCCGAAGGCAGGCCCGTTGGCTTTAAAGCCACCTGGGGATGAGATGAGTGAGGTGGTTTCTCGTGGCCTTCCACTCAGACAATTCTGGGGGAGCAACTTGTCCAAGCTAGGTCACTATACGGAGTGCCATGGCTTGAGTTATATTCGAACCTGCAACCCTTCGGTTACTATGCAGTAGGCACAGAACATAGGCCACCGCCGCACACGCATATACCCGAATCCCAAAGCCGTATAGCACTTCAGAGATATTTTATTTCCGTAAACTGGAAGTTGGATGAACGATGAAAACATGATATTACTGCTGACGTATTGCAGTATCATTAGAAGCTGGATGAGCATAATAATTAGCAGAAGTAGAAGTTGGATGAGCGACGAAATCATTTTTTTTGCTAAATTGTAACCGTAAAACTAGAGGCTGGATGAACGATCAAAATATTTTTAGTTGAAGTAAAAGTTGGATGAATAACGGAACTGTGATATAGTAGAATTAGAAGTTGGATGAGCAATGAAAAAATGACTAAAACATGTTTTAAATAATTTTACGATGCTATAAGGCTTGGGATTCGGGTATATGCCCGCCGCACCACCGCGTCCTAATAAGTAGGCTATAATAGTCTACACATTGCAAAACGTTATTTTGTGCTGACTGACTGACTGACTGACTGACCGACCGACCGACCGACCGACCGACCGACCGACCGACCGACCGACCGACCGACCGACCGACCGACCGACCGACGGACGGACTGACTGACTGACTGACTGACGGACTGACTGACGGACTGACTGACTGACTGACTGACCGACCGACCGACCGACCGACCGACCGACCGACCGACCGACCGACCGACCGACCGACCGACCGACCGACCGACCGACCGACCGACCGACCGACCGACGGACGGACCGACCGACCGACCGACCGACCGACCGACCGACCGACCGACCGACCGACCGACCGACCGACCGACCGACTGACTGACTGACTGACTGACTGACCAAGGATTGACATGACGACGACGACGAAGTCGAAGACATTCCACGGTTGCTTGAAGTAGTGGATGCGCATTGCAGTCATCTTCATGAAGCACTCAAGCGTGAAGATGGCGATGAAGGCTTGGTTGACGAGGCTGAGAATGAAGGTCAGTTCGTCCGGCTGGTCATAGTGCTCGAGAGCCATGGTCAGCATGTTGAGAAGAATGACGAGCATGATGACGACGTCAAACATCTGATTCGTCGTCAGTTTGAAGATGTATAAAGCGCACCTCAGCTGCAACCGAAAAACCAGTCCACCAGGACCTTTTTTAAAAATCTCTCGCATATGTTATAGAGCCTCTTCAATCTATCTCTACTCAGAGGTGCTCCTGACTAGAGCGCGGACACTGCATCGGAGTTTCGCGTCGAAGCGCACGAGCAATTGCGAGTAAGGTCCCTATACGCGGCTGCTTGAGGTGGATTCGAACCTGGAACCTTCTAGTTCCAGGGCACCGAACTCACCACTACACCACCGCGCCCCACAAAATTAACTGAATATACTATCCAGATATTTAAAAATTGCCTATCGGTAATCTATAGAATAATTTCGTTAGATTAGGCAGACTTTCGCTGATTGAGCCATTATCAATATCTCTACCATAAAACATGTTTCAATTTCGACATGAACCTATTTTCTAGATTTCTAGTGATTGAAAGACTTGCACAGACAATAATTGTATCGATGGCTTTGCAATTGAGATTTTTTTAAAGGAATTCGTTATACCTGTCGCTTGCATATCATAATGGCTTCCTTCCAGCCTTATATATATATATATGATATATATATATAATATACAGGGACAGTCTGGATTGGGATGTTCTTAGTGTTCGGCCGCCAAATCGATGTCAATGTTGGCACCGCCGATTCTTTGCTGTAATAATTATGTTAAAGTTGCCGGGAGTTGTGGACGTTGCCCAACTTATTTTTTCCCAACGAGGCTCATGAAGGGCAAGTGAACGCTAACGTCCATAAGACAACGGAGTCATCCGGATTTACAGAGCTAAATTGTGTTAGGAATCAACCTTGCTTACTTACTTACTATTTTCATCGATGAACCTAAGTAGCTCAGCCTTAATGGGAGATTGATAAGAGAGAGAAAACAACAATGAAGTGAAGAAGCCGCCGAATTAAGTTGGACCAGGTGACATCGTGAAGAATTCTTCGAACACCTATACGGTCATTGAACCCATGGTTGCTGCTGCTGCTGATGATGATGATGCTGCTGCTGCTGCTGCTGATGATGATGATGATGATGATGAATGATGATGATGATGATGATGATGATGATGATGATGATGATGATGATGATGATGATGATGATGATGATGATGATGATGATGATGATGAGGTGACGTGGAGATTTAGGGGCACGCAGGCAATTAGTCTGATTCATTCTTTGGTGTTACTGATTAACCCGAAAACTTGGGAATTTACTTTCTTCTAAAATATCTGTGGCAGATCTATTGTTTGGAATACTTATTTCCTCCTATACAGTATATATCTTTGACGTATACCTTAGGTTTGGGGATGGGCTTCTGCGGTCTTTTCGAACCGAGTTTCTTCATGGCATTGTAATATTTCTTTTGATCTTCAGTCATAAACAGCTGCATTGATCCACCTGCTTGGAATGCAAGGGACACGAATATAAATTTAACCGATACATTTGCACTATAGCCTAGCGACATCATAATTATAGGCCTATGCCACATTAACCCACTCAAGTACCCGAATAATTCCATAGCCTATTTACTGAAGCCTTAATTGTGTGTTAATGTTGCGGCGCTAAAGAAATCGCTAGACTGAAATTTTAGTTAGATTTAGACCAGATAAGATTAGATTTTTTAGTTAAAAAGATTTGTGAAAGTTCGAGTCAAATGTTAGGTAAAATGTCAAACAATAGTTTGATCGCCATGCTGCTTAAGTAGCCTTAGGCTATGAAGTGAAAACAATTCCACAGTAGGCTATGCATATTATAATAGGCTCCCTTAACTCATAATCTACTTTGCGTATCAAACAACCGATCCTGAAATATAAACGGAGCCCTACAAAAGCAACAGCTCAAGCAGGGTCGATCGGGCGGCCTCGGGCCTCGATTTCCATTATACAATTATTGCTTAGACTACAATGTCATTATTGCTTAGACTACAATGTCATTCAAGCGTACAAATAATTAATTGCAAGTTATTCTTTTTAATCTACATTTTTGATTATCCATTATCCACTTGTAGGTTGGACCATTTTCATGCCACTGGTGATTTCTGGTTGCCATTTTGGATATAAATAGGCCTACCGGTTCAAACCGGCACCACATGCAATTTTCTCAATAGGCCTCGCATTTTTGGAATTTAAAAAATCCCACCGGCATTAGCTGGGAGAGTCTCGGATTATTCATGTGGAAGAGGCGCTATATAAACGAGTGAATGAAAGGGAATGGTTATGTCTTGCTATGTCGGTGTTAGATATCAGGTCAGATTGTAGACACTTATCTTCTTCTTCTGCATGTTGAAGTTATCGATGATGACCCCGATGAATAGATTGAGAGTGAAGAACGAACCAAAGACGATGAACAACACGAAGTAGAGATACATGTAGACGCGCGCCTCTCGGTCAGGCTGCTGACCCGGCTGTGTTGCATACAAACACATAATTATGCAGTGCTAAGCACACAGATACAAACACACATATGACATATCAATCAATCAATCAATCAATCAATCAATCAATTCGCTTTATTGCAACCAGAAAACAAGATGACATCAAAAACAGATGATGCAGTGTTAGGCACACTGACACAGATACAAGAATGAATGTGCGAGTCGTAGTGTAACTATGCAATGGGGCATCAGGCTAAAATCATCGGATTCGTTACTCCCGTTTCTGCATGATTTGTGGGGGAGAGGGGTAGCGGTAGGACATTGGATAACATGCTGGCATGGTGAGCGAGAATACCGAGATCGCGACCCTTATGGTGGACATGCGATGTATGCTGCTATTAGCGCCGTGTATTACAGGCTGTGTGCTCAGTTAGTCATGGGCGGCGACTTAGAGATGACATATTCTACTCATTCATTCATTCACTCATTCGTTAAAGCATTTATATAGCAACTCTTCAAGGAAACTAGGAATGTAGTGGCCTATACCAATAGTCTTCGAGGTGACTCGACTCCAGCACGGCCAAAAAGAACAGTTTTAAAGTAGCCTAGGGGAAAGTACCCTAAGATGGGACACCTAACAGCTTCTGCCGATTTTTCCGTAGCAAAAAGCATCATGTTAACCTAATCCGCACTGATAGACGGCATATACATTTAACTTTCGAATGGTGGTAGTAAAATTTAAACAACTATCCAAAAATGTAGTATTGTTGCCATTTTTAAAAAGTACCAAAGTGTCCCATCTTAAGCACCCATGCTCCTAAGATGGGACAACAATTTCCATGACGTCGGATTGTGAAAATTTCAATAAGCAGTCAATGTAATAACAATAGAATGTTTTATATGTGGTTCTGTTATTAAAATTTGTCAACAACAGAGAAAATTGTTGAGTCTTATAATTTTTTAAGACTTTAAGCACCCATTTTCCTAAGATGGGACAACAATTTCCATGATGTCAGATTGCAAACATTTCTGTTGCTCATCCCATGAGCCTTGACAAGACTTTCTGCAATAAGTCATTACCTACAATCAATAAATAAAATCAATGCCATTAACAATTTGTAAACGTTGTATTTAGTTTGCACAAATAGATCATAATTATGACACAACATCGTAGCCTAAACAGATGTGTCCCATCTTATGGTATCTTTTGTTGTCCCATCTTATGAAACACCGTTGAAGAACATTCCACAACAAATATTTTCTTTATTGCTGAGCCTACAGCTATATATGTAGAATAAATAATTAACAATTATAATGAAGTTATTATTAGCATATACCATAAAGTGATAGAGATGTATGAAGTTTATCTTGTTGTGTGGGAAAATCGAAGAAAATGAAATAGCATCAGCGGGCATGAAAAATTTCAAAAATCAATAAAATCAAGGCAACAGCATCGCTAGTAGTAATAGTTGGTTTGAGGGATCTAATATTGTGGGATACAACATTCGCAACTCTAAATAGTGGCATCCTCTGCTGAATAACAATAATAATGGGTGTGTCCCATCTTAGGAACCGTCCCATCTTAGGGCACTTTCCCCTACTTATATAGTTTATAGAATGTGTCAAAGAGTCATCTAGGCCCTTCTAGGAACAAGTGCAGCTAAATAGGGAGGCGAATGTCATCGTTGTAAGAAGTTAAAAGAAACTGATGACTGCAGTGGTTAAACTGGTTTGAGCAAGCAGTGGGAACGCCAACTGTGAGCAGTGGGAACGCTCATGAAGATATGCTTTCTGCAGAACATGTGGCGCATTTCTCTCGGTTACCTTGTGGAAATTATTGGCCTACCAGCCTGATTAATTACATGGCCTATAGACTTCGCAGTGTAATAGACGAAATAATTTAGTTTCTCTTATGCCTGTCGGCGTATATGCCCATGGGATATACATGTAGCTGAGTTTGCTTCTTTCAGGCGATACAGATATTTCACTCACATTATCACATACCTTGTGAATTTCTGTATAATTGTGAACGTACCTCTTTGCTATCTATGGCGTGGTTCATTATGTCTATCCAGCCCTTAAAAGTCGCCTGTGAAATACAATACAGAAAAAACAGCAAGACCTCAATGTCATTATTTTATCGTAGGCCAATAAATACCTCTGCGGATAGGTAAGTTGTTGACGACATAATAATTATTATGAATACACTTCTCTCGAACAATAATCTATAGAATCACCCAATAACGATCGTCTAGAGTCTATAGACTTTCTCTTATCCGACTCCATCACTAATTAGCTAGCTAGGCCTAATTATTCAGCAAAATATAAAAGAGAAGGCGTTTGATGCTATGCTGTGAAGAAATAGGCAGACTGCAAAGGTAGAAAGACAACTGCAGAAAATAATTAAACAAGTTGTCGCCAATAACATGTAATTTAATGGCACTTTTGACGATATGAACGGCACTCCAGCAGTTACAGCGAAGAGCTGCAGCAGACGATAGTTTCTATGAATTCTATCATAATAATTACGAGATCAATTCTGCATAATTTCCTATTAAAAGGGCAGATATGCAAATGGATATCTCCATATAGAGTTCGGAGTAAAATAATAGGCAACTGTAGCAAGTGTTTGATTGGTCGTTGTATCTGTCTTGGTATTTCAGCCGCGGTGGCAGAAAGCGGAAGGTCATAATTCATTCAAGTATTTATTCATTCAAGTATTTATATAGCGCCTCTTCAAGGAAGCTACTCAGAGGTAAGTAATGAACCAATCAGAAATTCTATGTATATGACCATTTATATAGCGCCTTAGCAAGAATCTCACGAAGGCGAATGCTTAGCCTACCACTTGAAAGAGCGCAAGGTAGGCGACGAGTACGTGGTCGAAGTTGATGTCTGGATTGGACCAGCTGTAGTTGAACGAAGCGGGGGCAGATACACAGTCTGACTCATTGGCCACCATTGTTACGTTGACGATTGTTCCGCTGGCATCGACGCATCGACCGAATCGACCGCCAAATAAATTGACGCCCATGATGCTGAAGATGAGCCAGAAGACGAGGCAGACGAGAAGCACGTTGCAAATGGCGGGAATCGCCTGAATCAGAGCATTCACAACCACCTGTTGACACAACAACAACAGACATCCCTTAGACAGTATTGAGGTCGATCAAGAAAAGGCGCTACATTAAATGCATAAACAACCAACAAACTTGCTATCTGACCTGTACAAGATACACCGTCAGCGTTTATCACTTTATCATGCTTCATGCATATATCTCGTTCAATAGAACAATAGCATTTTTATTGCCATTAGCCAGATTCAGACCTAAACAAGACGTTATGGGTTCTACAAGTCTCTCCCAGTCTTTTTTCTTTAGCGTTAAGATCGAAAGTCACTTTGAAAGTTATAGAAATCTTGCAGTTAATGGCAATGATGGCACTACCATGATAGTACCTGCAGTGATAGCAACTCATTATTTAGTCTCAGTTAAGGAAACACAACAACAACAACAACAACAACAACAACAACAACAATAGTAGCAATACTACTATTACACCTACTACAACAACTACTACTTCAACAAACACTACTATACTACTACTTCTACTACTACCACTACTACAACCACTACTACTAGTCTACTACTACTACCCCTACTACTAATTGTACTACCACCACTATTACTAATGCTACTGCTGCTGCTGCTGCTACTACTACTGCTACTACTGCTGCTACTGCTGCTACTGCTGCTGCTGCTGCTGCTGCTGCTACTGCTACTGCTACCACTACTACTACCACTACTACTACTACCACTACTACTACTACCACCACTGCTACTGCTACAACAACAACTACCACTTCAATTAATAGCAATAATAGCTATTATAAAGTAATATTAGTAAAAATTATCATTATTGTTATTATTATTATTGGTTTATTAATTATATTGACCTATTCGACTCTATACATTGTCTATAATTGTAAAAGGTATCAAGCTACATGCATAGAGCAATAGTCAATAAAGGATCATCGAAGCGTAAACGCTCTATATTTTGAGAGCAACGTCATCGCAAGCAGCAAAAGCAGCAGCAGCAGCAGTGTTGAAATAGTTGAAGAGGAGGATGCTGCTGTTGTCCATAACAATAACGTTATTACCTTCATTCCCTCCCACCGTGATACGGCGCGTAGTGGTCGCAAGGCACGAAGAGTCCGCAGCGCTCGAAAGGCTCCCATGTTGCCGAGTCCGGCTCCCTCGGCGCCTAGACTTACGATCGATATCTACACACACATGCAGGAACAACACACGATACGACAAACGATTTACAACAAGATGCTGTAATAATTAATAACAGCAACAATATTATTAATTTTACTGCTATCATGTTATTATTTTTTTATCATCCTCATAATCATCATCATCATCAGTAGCAGCATTTTTTTATTGCTATTAGCCAGATTCAGACCTAAATAAGACGTTATGGTTCTACAAGTCTCTCCAGTTCTTTTTCTTTGTCGTGGATGGGCTGGGAGCGCCTCTGAGTAGTTTCTTGAAGGGGCGCTATATAAATGCTCTGAGGGAATGAATGAATGAATGTTATATAAATCTAATCCGATCCCGATCTGATTTGGTCTGATATCAGCGCTTTGATTCTGAATGATGGTTGATGAGTCATTGAAGATGCAGATGCGGTTACCATGACGATGATAAAGTCGAGCCAGCACCAGGCGTCGGTGAAGTACTTCTTGAATCCGTAAGCTGTCAGCTTCAGGATCATTTCGAAGATGAAGATGATCGAGAAGGATCGATCCAAGACTTTGAGGATCGTCTTCAGAGCCAGTCTCTTATCGATGTTGACGTCTTCGATCGCCTGCAAACGAAATTAAGGTCAAAAGGTCGAAAGGTCAAAAGGTCGAAAGGTCAAAAGGTCAAAAGGTCGAAGGTCGAAAGGTCAAGAGTCTCGTTTCACTCTGCATGGTCATTTTCCAGATTTTTAATGGAGTTCATTGCGTTCAGCAGATGCAGAGATAGTAGCAGAGGAAGAGGCAGAGACAGAGAGATGGAGGAGTGAGTGAGACAGTGAGTGTGTGAGAATGTGTGTGCGTGAGTGTGTGAGAGAGACAGACAGACAGAGTGAGTGTGGTACAGAGACAGGTAGGCCTACATAAAGTAGGTAAGGCAGAGAGAAGGAAGAAGAGTCGGAGAGAGATATACATGTAGATAAATCGACAGTGCACGCGCGCGTGTGTGTGTGTGTGTGTATGTGTGTGTGTGTGTGTGTGTGTGTGTGTGTGTGTGTGTGTGAGAAATAGGGAGAAAGAGGAAGTGACAGACAGGCAAAGTGAGAGTGATAGAGACGGACAAAGAAAGTCGGAAGGGAGAGGCAGGTGAAGAAGAGTCAGATGGAAAAGACAGAGAAACGGAAAGGGACAGAGAAGTGGAAGTGGGAGATGAAGAGACAATAGACATTAGACACAATTGGATAATAAGCAGACGGTGGGAGGACATAGAAGAAGATACCTGATAGCGGTGTGTCTATCAGTTTTTGTTGCCATTAAACGAATATAATAATAATAATAAAACGAATATGATAATAACAGTAGTAGTAATAATAATAACATATTAAAAAATAATAATAATAGTAATAATAGTAGTAGCAGTAGTAATAATAATAATAATAATAATAATAATAATAATAATAATAATAATAATAATAAAAATAATAAAAATAATAATAATAATAATAATAAATAGCGCGCTTTTGTGCAAGACTTGCTTTGTTAAAGCGCGGTATAAATGACTAATTGTATAATTGTATAATAAAAAGTAAATAAAATAAATAATAATAGTAGTAGTAATAATAATAATAGTAATAATAATAATAATAAACAGCTCCAAGCATAATTTTTTGAAATCCCGAGGGATCCTAGGTATACCTCTGCTAAAAAATAGTAATAATAGGCTAATTAATCCTGTATACCTCGGGGCAATAAAAATTTAAAAAATAATAATAATAAGCTAATTAATCCTGTATACCTCGGGGCAATAAAAATTTAAATAATAATAATAATAATAACAACAACAACAACAACAACAACAACAACAATAGAGGACAACGGATGATATCTAACCAGAGAGAGACTGCTGGCGAGGATCATAGCGATGATGAACGTCTCAAAGTATTTGTGCTCGACGAGTGAGAACGCATAGCAACGGATCCGCCAGACCTTCTGTCCAGCCGCCGTCTCCCTCAGCGCCTGCATCCACCTTCCAGCCGCCGCTCCACACCGAGGGCAGCAGTCGTCGGGGTACTTGAGGAAGATGACGTTCACCTCGTTCACTTCCGGTCCCTCGAGCACTGCCGCTGTTGATCCACCACCTGGACCGTAGACACCATTCGTCGCCAGGGTTCGGTCGTTGCTCGTCGCCTCTTCGTCGTCGTCGTCGTCCTCTCCATGCGAATAGAGACTGGTACTTCCTGGGGCCCGGCAGTTGTGGCGTTCGGCGGTCAGCGGACTCAGGTGGCTGACGGGTAGTGAACAGTCGGACCCTGCGCCACCGCCACCGCCGCTGCCGAGGAGTGGCACCGAGCGGAGTTCCGAGCTGGAGCAGCGCTGGACCGGAGCGGTTGTGGATGCAGTTCGACACGGGTCATCCGTCACGGTTGATTGGCTGTCTGCGAGATGCGATGATGGTCTGGCTGATGAAAGCAGCGATGGGCTTCTCTGGAGACACATACAGAGGCAGACAGGGAGAGATGCACGAAGAGATGAAGAGAGAGATATACAGACAGATATTTTAACAACAAAAATAAGGTGATCTTGAATAGACATAAATAGCCAGACAGCCAGACATTCATCCATTCATTCAGAGCATTTATTTAGCGCCCCTTCAAGAAACTACTCAGAAGCGCTCCCAGCCCAACCACGAGCAAAGAAAAATGACGGCATCCAGAGACACTGCGACTGATAAACAGAGACATATGTATAGAGACACAGACATTATACATAACGCACAGAGATCCTCGGTGGTCGAGTGGGTTGGTAGCCCGCTCGCCGCGCCGGCGGCCCGGGTTCGATTCCGGGTCGGTCAGAGATTAATTTCTCGGATCTTTACTGCGGGTGGCTCGGTCGCAATATAAACGTGGAGTAGCGGTGGTGAAGGATCTCACCCTCAGGGTCGAAGCCATAACACAGCCGCTATATAAATATGCGATTACATTTACATTTACATTTACTATGCCAGATAAAGAGACAGATGTACAGGCACATGGACAGACAGAGACAGATACACACAGATACTGGCAAAGACATAGACAGACATACAAAGAAACGTGGAAATACAAGTGACATGAAGGCAGATATAATATCATGCATAAAGGTATAAAAAGAATCAAAGGCTCAGTAGGAAGCCACCACAAGCATGAACATCAACCATAATTATAGGCTGAAACGAATCGGGTCGCTATTAGCCATCTCCTGCATTAATTGTCTCTGATCTGCAGTCACCAAACCTTGCCTTTAACAGCTGAATAAAGGTGTGGCCTCGAATAGAGACCAGCCTCACATTCACCCGTGTGTGTGTGTGTGTGTGTGGGTGTGTGTGTGGGTGTGTGTGGGTGTGTGTGTGGGTGTGTGTGGGTGTGTGTGTTGTTTATGGTTCTGGCTTTGACTGACCTGCATAGAATTTCTTGATTCTGACATTGACTTTGATCGTCCGACGGTCAGATAATCTTCGTTTTCTGGTTTCGGATCTTTAACAGAAGACGACAACAGAACTTAAAGCATCTCAACCAAAATTAACAGCAATCCCAAGATCCCAACTGCAGTAGCCTATAGACCTGCGCGCATGTATAATGCATTGACTGACACAAACTCAAACTTAACAGGTGGTCAGAACAGACGTTTAACTAACATCTCGATTGAATTGAATAGGGTATACGTTATATTGTCAATGTGAACAGTTCCATTTTTGTTCAAACAATGCAGGTTGTTTGAAGAATGTGAAAACGGCAAACCGCGATGAAAATCAGAGAAATTGCTTCATATAAATGACCATCACGTTTCGTCTGTGTCAAGATAGTACTGCGGGGGCGGCGCTATAGAAATCTCAAAATACAACACTGTACAAATGACGCCATCTACAGGGTGGGCCAAAACCTAAGGGGTCTTTTTTGGCCCACCCTGTACATGTTAATTGTTTAGCCTACCTTCTTCCGACTGAACCGGCGAATAAGCGACGTATGAGTTGGGAAGGCCTTTAAGCAGACGACCGTGTGTTGGACGACTTCCATTCGAGTTGTTCACAACATTCTTTGTCCTACTCTTCCTTCTCCTCAACCGCCTACTCCTTCTCCGCCTCAACTCTGTGGACATCGTCCCGCCTTCAGATTCTACAATGCAGATAATTAGAGGCCTAGCAGGACGAAAACTTTGAATAGGCCTATGTCATCAAATGAACAACTCCCGAGGAGTGTCCTAATTGGTTGCCAGGGCTGTTTTTAAGAAATTTTTAGAACAACACAATCCCTTCTTTCCTTTCCAATCCTCCGTGGTAAATTACTTCCAATCGGAGAACAATGACCTTTTTGCTAGTTTTAGCTGTACAGAAGCACTTCTACAATTGCACAAATCCATTTAGAACTGCACATTTTGCGTACAACTGCATGTTAAAAAGCCCTGTTGGTTGCTCTGATCGCCCTCATTCTGACACGATCGAATCTGAAGGTCATTTTATGGCTTGTTTAACAAATGCGCTGCATCAACTTAGAGGCAAAGATCGATCAAACGCTGCATCGTTGTAATCAACATTTAAATTCGTTAATTTAAGAGATCTATAATTATAGCGCCCCTTCCAGAAGCCTAGGCCTATATATAATAATTAATATAATACAATAACATATATAATATAATGCTAACCGTCAACTGATGACGTCTCGTAATCGTTATCGTCACTCTCTGGTTGGTTCGTCTCGGTTGAGTTGGCACTTTCCACCGTTCCAGTCAGCTTGCCACCACCACCTCCTCCTCCTCGTCCTCCATCTCCGATCATTCCGTTCTCAGTGGTGCGTGTCAGTGCGCTGTTGAACCAGATCTTTCCGGTGAAGTCGACCTTGTCGTAGATGGGATTGAAAGCATCCTCCGGTGTATCGACGGCCGTCTTCCGCAGCCGAACGTAGATGCAGACGAGCAGGTGAGACTTGATGAAGAGGAGGAATCGACTGATGCGGTCGACTGCCTCCTGCAGTTTGTTCAACTCGGCCGACGCTTCGTCCTGCGATGTCTGAAGACTTTCCGCTCCGAAGGAACTCAACAGCAGCGCCAGAAATAGATTCAGAACCTGTGTTCGTGTGTACAAAACAACTAGGTATTCTCCTTTCACAAAAGCTTGTAGTCTAGG
>OX457041.1:41369830-41379830 GCA_949752735.1 Lumbricus terrestris
ACTATCATCAGCACCATTATCAGCAACTATTTTCATAAACGACAATTTCGGCAAATCTAGTTTGGCTCCATCACTGCTCACTAATTGGGGCGCGGAGGATGAAACCCTTTGCTCGAGACTAATTGGCCAAGTCACTTGAAATATCTGAGGTAACCAAGAGCAAGCTGAAGTAAAGTCAGGCTACCTGAATTATGATTTGTATCAGACACAGATCAATGCTTAAAACTGCAATAACAATGACGGCGCCATTCGCAAATAATGCTTGGAACAATTTCACACAATGAAGAACGACAATTTGCTAATTGGGAAAGTCGCACAATCCTTTTAGAAGATATCGAAGAAGAGATGAATAAGAGGAGGGGGTGGACGTACGTAGTTTCCGATGGCCAGTGCCCTGGTCAGTTCGTCCGTCATCCCTGCGTGGTCCATGGCCATGAAGATGGTGTTGACGATGATGCAGAGGGTGATGAAGAGATCAACGAAGGCATCCATTATGAAGAGTTCGAGCAACGATGCGAAACGGTTCCAACCGGATGGACATCTCCATCCGAACAGAAAGCGAGTGCATCTCTGCCGCAGCAACTCTTTGCGGCTCCTCGTCCGCATCTGACGCTGACTGATGACGCCTGATTCATTATTTTAAAAAACAATAGTCATAGGGTGCATGACCATTGGCAAATGTCAATGGCGTAATCGTGAGAAGGAAGAACGAATCAATCACGGCTGTTACTAATGCCACTAATAGTACCACAGTTACTATACTCCTACTACTATTGCTGCTGCTACCACTACTGCTACTACTACCGCTACTACAAATACTACTTCTACTACTAATACTGTTACAACTATACCCATAATAATAATCCGCAGATGAACACTGCCCAAGAACCACTGCGTCACACTATAAACATTATTGGGATAGTGAGCTGACTGATTTAAAAAACAAGTCAATAGCTGCTCATGACTTGTGGAAAGCATGTGGACGACCCAGTCAGGGATCAATACATGATGTGAAAAGGTGTGCAAAAACAGAATATAAGCGTGCAATTAGAAACAAGAAATCTTTGGACGATACTTATGTTTCTAATGACTTGCATGAATATCTTCTTTCAAAAGATACAAATTCTTTTTGGAAAACCTGGCAAAGCAAATTTAAGAGTAAGCGCAGATCCCCTTTATCTGTAGATGGTTATAATGAACCAAAAGACATTGCTAAGGCCTTTGCTAACAATTTTAAAGCTGCATGCTCACCAAATAATGCAAACGCCAGTGAGAAACTTGAGAAGTGCTTTCACGATAGGTTTATCCAGTATAATCCAGCTTCTGAACTTAAATTGATAACAGTAGAAATTGTTGACCAATGCATTCGTAAAATGAAGCGAGGTAAAGCCGCTGGTCTGGATCATATTGAGACGGAACATCTAGTTCATGCTCATCCAAGGCTGGTTGTTTTGCTCTCGCTTCTGTTCAACCAAATGCTTGTGCATGGCAGGGTACCCACCAGTTTTGGTCTAGGCATAATCATACCCTTGGAAAAGGGGCCTAACGTAGATAAAGGTAATAGTGACAACTATCGTGGCATCACGTTAAGCTCAAATTTATCTAAACTTTTCGAAATGTGTATGCTTGAGCACTATGGCAGCTATTTTTGCACGTCTGATTTGCAGTTTGGATTCAAAAAGGGGTTGGGTTGTTCACATGCAATCCTTGCAGTCAGAGCAGTTGTTGACTACTTTACAAGTCATGGGTCCACTGTCAACTTATGTGCACTGGACATGTCTAAAGCCTTTGATAAAGTGAATCACTTTACTTTGTTCAATAAACTAATGGACAGAAAGGTTCCTCGGGAGCTTTTGACCACACTTATAAGTTGGTATAGTCTGAGTGCAGCATTTGTGAAATGGGACAACATATTATCAGAGATGATAACCCTAACATGTGGGGTTAGGCAGGGTGGTGTTCTATCCCCGGTGCTGTTTGCTGTCTATGTGAATGACATTATTGAAAAATTAAGTAGGTCTAGTCATGGGTGTAGAATTGGCGATACTTACTTGGGATGTGTCATGTACGCAGATGATCTCATCTTAATTTCAGCATCGCTGTGTGACCTCCAATCAATGGTTGATATTAGCTTTGCCGAGTTAAAAGGTATTGAGATGAAACTTAATGTAGCCAAATCTCAAGTTATAAGGATTGGAACACGGTTTCGTAATACATGTAAGTGCATTAAGGTCAATGGAGTAGATATCAGTTTTGTTGACAAATTAAAATATTTGGGCTGTTTTCTGACTGCAGCCAAGTCATTTAAAATTAGTCTGCATGAAATGCGTGTGAAGTTTTACAGGTCATTTAATTCATTGTATAGTAAATGCTACAAACTCAGTGAACCAGTTTTGTTGCATTTAGTTGCTGCCCACTGTAAACCGTTTCTCCTTTATGGAATGGAAGCTGTGAGCCCTATACCAAAAGTGAGCTGAACTCTTTAGAGTACACTTACAGCTCTGCAGTATGTAAATTTTTTAAAGTCTCCCATAGTAGTGTTGCATCTGTACTGCACTTCATGCATGAAATTAATATTACAGACTGCTGGTTATCCAGAAGATTGCGTTTTATCCAGAAATGCCTTTCACACAACAATGTTGTTGTCAGTTTTGCATCATGCTTCTCTTACACGCCTTAAGTGTTTGAGCGCTTGTTATTTTCAGTGTATATATTCTTGTTGTGTATAACCACCACTGTCTGGGAATGTAGCCTACATTTGATATATGGCTTAGGTCAACCTAGAAGTCCTATGCATGCAAACTTTTATAATAAGGAAACTTAGTCTGTTTTCTGTCTTTAGTGCTATGCAGGCAGATATGCTGTCCTGTGAATGCTGTATTTCTTTGTTGTTTTATTAATTGTGCTACCATCATTTGGTGAATAAAAGATTGATATAATAAGCCTACTATCACTACAACAACAACAACAACAACTACTAATACTAATACTGCCACAACTACCCTATTAATAATATCATCACTACTACTGCTGCGGCTATCACTACAATAACAGCAACATCTACTACTATAACCACTACTACTACAGCAACAATTAATACGGCTACTAGTATTAGTAGGAGCATGCGTAGTAGAATTGCTGCTACTATACTAACTCTGCTGAGATTATTGATATTAATATTTTTATTAATATAATTATTATTATTATTGTCATTACTACCACTACTACAACTACAGCTACAACTATTATTATTATTATTATTATTATTATTATTATTATTATTATTATTATTATTATTATTATTATTATTATTATCATTATTATTATTATTATTATTATTGACATGTTATTGTTATTGAAAGGCTACCCCTTTTCCAAAGCGGGCAACGGGTTAACGAAAGAACCCGTGAAGGCCACAGCGTTAAAGCGCTGAATCGTAATTGATAGTCTTATTATTGATATAATTATTATTTTTATTATTATTATTATTATTATTATTATTATTATTATTATTATTATTATTACTATTAATAATATTATCACTACTGCTCTCATTGTTTATATTATTATTATCATTATTATTAAATGATAATTGTTGCTGCTATTGTTGTGTTCGATTTTGACTATTATTGGTATTACTATTATTATTACTACTACTATTATTACTATTATTATTAGGACTATTACTTTTTCTAAAAATAGTAATCATCATCATTGTAGCCGCTGTTATTATCGATTATAATGAAAACTACTCTGATATACTAAATGATAAAGAAAAGAGAACATGTCCACAAACGAAAAAAATGAAGAAATTAATGACTGACGACATTTTATGTGAAATATTTGATTAATCTTTTGAGGTTTCATCATCGTCGTCGTCGTCGTCATCATCACTGCCATCGTTGTCGCGCAAGTGAGAATGTGAGAGATGACTAACTTTTTCGAGCAGCTGCGGCGTCTCGAATCAAGTCTTTAAGCAGGAGAACATCTGCGAAAGAAACCGGATAAACAGCTTTTCATCTGCAGAGCCGTCTATGTGCATGTCTTAAAAATTTAAGACAAAGGAAAGAAGAGAAATGGAAGAATACAAAGAAAGCAGAGACATGAAGAGTTGAAAAAGAAGCAGAGGAGAATGGAAGATGAAAAGAGCAGTTTGAATAAATAAATGGAGATGGTGATTCCAGTGGGACTATAATTATACCTTGCATCTCCAGGGCATGTGCTCCTCCTCCCCCTCCTCCTCCTCCGCCTGCTGATGCTGATACTGATGCAGATGCTGATGCTGTTGACCGGCGACAGACGAATGGATTCACTTCCGTTGTTGTTCCCCCTCCTCCGTCTACTTCCGCAAATTCCTTCGATCCTTTTCTCGTATCTGTGATTCCCCTGTGATTCTCAACAATCGTCGCCGTCGCCTGCGTAGAAAAAAAACACCAAAATAACAATTGCTGGCAAGAGTTCTGCAGGTTATCGCCTGCTTTTCAGATCTGAAATTTTGTCAGATGAAGTTGAAATATTCGTATCTTTCTATCCGTTCAAATCTATGACATGATATTTTGGAATCATATTCTTGGTTCAATTCTCTAAATATTGAGAAAAATCTAGAATGATTAATAATCAGGCGTTGGAGATACATGAAAAACAGTTTGACTTACTTTTTAACCACGGTAGCTATAGGCTATCTCCTCGGCTTGACCTCCCGGATTTTGACCTGGCACCGGAACGAAAACGGCAGCTCTGGCTATTGCGGACTTGATTTGATATAGCGCCGGTGAATAAGCTGGTCTCCCTGACGTGGCTTTTGTGGGCGCTGAGAAAGTCTCGAAGATTTACATTACATTACATTACATTACATTACATTACATCATTGACTGAGTAATGAATTAACTCAAAGACAGTGATCAGTACCTGTTGGTTGACTGCATTTCTGCTGTGCCTCGTCGAAGATTCCCACCGGAAGTGCGTTGGTTCTCTCAACCGTCGCTGGTCGTTTGCATCCGTCACGGTCGTGTCTGACGTCATCATCGCTGACGTCATCATCGCTGACGTCATCATCGCTGACGTCGTTGCATTTGACAGATGATGATGATGATGTAGACCGTCCGTCTTCGGCACCAGATACTGAACGTGGTGATGTGGGTGAGCGATGGAATTCCTGGAGGCGGAAGTGGCGAGCGATAGAGGAGCAGACAGCTGCGGGGAGACTCGGTGCGAAGAGCTGAAGACTCCTCCACGGTCGCCCAGCTGTCGAAAGCTCGTGCGGCGATGATTCGTCGTTTGGAGAGGATTGAGAGGATGGTGGGAGAAGAGGAAGCAGGAGGCCGATCGGGATGAAGGACCGTTGGGATGCTGCTGCTGCTGATGATGATGATGAGAAGATGGAAGAGCGAGATACGGAGGCTGGTGGAGATGATCGTTGCTTGGAGTGTTGGCGGCGGAGTCGTCGGCGAAGGGGAGGCTGATGTTGTCGAGGAAAGGGTAGAGGAAAGGATTGGGCTGCTGACAGTGGAGATGGTTGGCCTGACAGTAGAGAGGGTTGGCCTGGTGACAGTGGTTGCCATCGATTGGTTGTTGCTGTTGTTGTTGTTGACCGTCTATTCGACTGACAGTTGACCAACCCATGTGATTGGTGATCACCTGATGGTCACCACCTGCCCCTGCTGCTGCAACTGATGCGGATGCTGCTGATGGTCCACCGTCCGTTGGACTGATGGATGACGACACGTTCTGACCGATGTTCGACTGCGATGAGCGTACGACAAGCAAAACACAAATGGCTTTTTTATGGTCTTTGTATGGTCTTTGTATTCTTTTTATATGGTCTTTGGGTGGTTTTTGTATGGTCTTTGTATGGTCTTTGTATGGCTTTTTATGGTCTTTGTATGTTTTTTTGTATGGTCTTTGTACGGTCTTTGCAATTTTGTACGGTTTTTGTATGGTCTTTGTATGGTCTTTGTATGGTTTTTGTATGGCTTTTTATGGTTTTTGTATGGTCTTTGTATGGATTTTGTATGGTCTTTGTATGGTCTTTGTATCCTTTTTATATGGTCTTTGGATGGTTCTTGTATGGTCTTTGTATGGTCTTTGTATGGCTTTTTATGGTCTTTGTATGTTTTTTGTATGGTCTTTGTATGGTCTTTGCAATTTTGTATGGTCTTTGTATGGTCTTTGTATGGTTTTTGTATGGCTTTTTATGGTTTTTGTATGGTCTTTGTATGGTTTTTGTATGGTCTTTGTATGGTTTTTTGTATGGTCCTTGTATGGTTTTTGTATGCTCTTTGTATGGTTTTTGTATGGCTTTTTATGGTTTTTGTATGGTCTTTGTATGGTTTTGTATGGTTTTTGTATGGTCTTTGTGTGGTTTTTGTATGGTCTTTGTATGGTTTTTGTATGGTCTTTGTATGGTCTTTGGATGGTCTTTGTATGCCTATGTTGCTCCTCAATAAAAAAATTATGGCATGCAATTGCCTTCAATGAAGAATATGCTATTCTATGGGTACAACTGAAAGAACGTAGCGCTACAGGAATGCTGTTTATTAGTCTAGCCAAGCATTGCGAAGGTCAGACGTCACTGATAGGAATTTTTCTAAACTTTCTACATGAAGCAATGAAATTTGTGGTTATGGTTATATAGTTAAGTGCTTATTAAAAAGTCAAAATTTGTTTTAACTGGACCGAAGCTATACAATTCTAACTTTAATTCGCATGTTGGCAAAAGGCATAATAAGAATTACCTAATCCACTTTTCTAAGACATCTACAACAACACTATTTCGTTAACTTTGATTTGCAATCCTTGACTAGGAACACGCAAAACAGAACAATGAATCCCAATCGTGAGTCTGGCTATCATTAAAAGCAATGTACATCTTAACACCGGGCACGGGACAGGGAATCATGAAAGAGAGTAGTCAAGTGCGCAGTGGACACCTACGGGCTGTCAGCCCATGGATAATGAAGAAGAAGAAGAAGAAGAAGAAAACAAGCTCTGTTTACCATCTCCCTTCTACCTGCTTCCTAACATACCTGTCTGAGTTGAGCATTGTTATAATCGTCTTACCTGGCTAAGATCATCATTGTCCTACCTGTCGGCGTGTTCGTCTGATGGCGATGCTTTGTCTGCGACTGGAATCGGATGCGGAACAGACGACAATGAGTCGGTCGGCTGTTGGTCTTCGACTGCTGCGGCAGCTGAAGAACTGCTCGTCGCTCGGGAAGATGCTGCGGCGAGCACCACTCAACTGGATCGAGGTGTTGCGTCTGCACATCGTCTCGTCATACTCCGCCAGACGTCGCGCCTCTTCCTCCTATGTACACGCACACCAATTCACACCCGGAGTATATATATATATATATAGAGAGAGAGACAGACAGAAAGAGAGACAGAGAGACTGAGAGACAGAGAGAGACAGAGAGGGTGCTTCTTCTGACGAAATAGGGCTTTACTTTTACTTTCAAAGATCTCCTCCCAGCATAACTACCTGGTATGCCTTCATCTCCTGAACACTGATATTTATAAAGCGCTCTCGATTTTGGGCGGGTGGCCAGAATCTATAGTTCCGCGTCTACTATAACTAGACTGCGTAAAGATAGTTATCTAATTGATCAGTAGTAGTAATATTAAGGACCAGTAGCTGCTGTATGTAGTTGACTGACCATGGCCTCTGCTTCCTCCTCTTCCTTCTCCAGCTTCTGACAATCGTCGTAGGACATGGCGACAATGGCGAGAATGAGATTGACGAGGTAGAATGATCCCATGAAGATGACGACGATGAAGAAGATGATGTGGTAAGCACCGTTCGTTGTCAGGATCTGATGGAAAACACATCTCAACATTCTCTCAACCATCGTTATAACATGCATTGCAACATCCATATCGTTGTTGCTCAATGCTCATATGCAGGGGCGGATCCAGGGGGGCCAATCCGGCCATGGCCCTCCCCCCATTTAAAAATTGCATGGAACGTGGCCCCCATTTGGTTTTAAACACATGTAGTGGGAGAGAAAAACAGGACATCTGGCCCCCTATTAGAAAATCGTACGGGACGTGGCCCCCGTTCGGAAATGGCATCTTCTTTTCCTGAAAAATTAATGGATGACTAAAAAAAAAAAAAAGGTCAGCAACTTTTTTGGCGGATAAGTTGGTATCTTTTTCCCGGAAAATTGGTGGATGACTAAAAAAAAAAGTCATCAACTTTTTTCCCGGAAAATTTTTCCCCCATGTTCCACCAACCACCATCAAGACCGAAAATTTTGGCCCCCCTTCGAAACGTTCTGGATCCGCCACTGCTCATATGTCGTCTCTATGCCAACTATATACAAATGAAGTAAATTAAAACGGCTCCTCGCACGGGAATAACTTCTCATCTATTTGACTCTACGCTTTCAACATATAGACCTATATATAAACTTCACCGACATGTGACATATTGGCTATGGTCTTCCCGACTGATAGGACTAAGCAAACAGATGCAATTTCGGCCGGAGTCGAACTGGGAGCACCTCTAAGTAGGCTAAATTGGAGAGGCGCTGTATAAATCCTCTGGATGACTGCACGAATGAGTGAATGAACGAATGAATGAATGAACGAATGAAATAATGAACGAACGAATGAACGAACGAACGAACAAAAGAACGAAGGAACGAACGAACGAACGAATGAATGAATGAATGAATGAATGAACTATACAGCGGTTGATGATATAGTTTTCTCAGTAGCCTATACACTGTAGCATCCATACGTCTTCAAACTTATCATCTCACATAACTTTTCTCGCTGGCTCTATATTCATACCGTTTATGCCTACGATATTTCACAGAAATCATCTCCGAAATCAATTAATTATTAATACAGCGATTGATGGAATTAAGTTTTTCCAGAACCAAAGTGTTAATACCTCCATCCACTTCTATTGTTGCGATGGAGACTTTCCCAGATGTAAGGTATATAGGCCTATTAATATATCTTTCCACCTACCACTTGATAGAGGTTTTCCCAGAAGTAAGGTAATGACATTGGTATTAACACTTCCTTCCACTTACCATTTGATAGAGGTTTCCCAGAAGTAAGGCAATGGTATAAATACATCCTTCCACCTACCATTTGATAGAGGTTTCCCAGAAGTAATTGTATTAAAACCCTTCTCTTACCATTTGATAGAGGTTTCCCAGAAGTAAGGTAATTGTATTAACACCTTCCTCTTACCATTTGAGAGAGGTTTTCCCAGAAGTAATGTAATGGTATTAACACCTTCCTCTTATCATTTGATAGAGGTTTTCCCAGAAGTAAGGTAATTGTAGGCTATTAAAACCTTCCTCTTACCATTTGAGAGAGGTTTTCCCAGAAGTAAGGTAATGTATTAATACCTCCTTCCACTTACCATTTGATAGAGGTTTTCCCAGCAGTCCTGCGTCATCAATCGAAAGGCACAGAGTAAAGCAAATCCAAAGTTATCGAAGTTCGTGTATCCGAAGTTTGGATTCGAGCCGACCGCCATACAGATGTACTTCTCCGGACATTTCCTGTATCACAAGAAGACGATTACACGCTCCTTGGCCACACGTTATACCACCTTCTGAATGGCCGTGATCACTCTGACGCCACGCAGCGCTCGCGAATAAGCTGGTGCTCTTTGCTTGACTTTGAGTTGCGCTTTAGACATTTGGAGTTTACGATAATGACCACCATTATAATCGTCAACATTAGGCCTACCAATCTAAACCCTAACATTACCAATCTAATCCTAACACCACCAATCTAATCCTAACATTACCAATATAACCTTAACCTATAGACGACTGAGTTTATTCGTAGAAAGATCGCAGACTGACTTCAAAAACAAGAAATTTGCTTTTTAAATCTAAATAGAATCTGATTTAATCAAATCAAGTCCACTTTCAGTTCATTTAGTCTAATAGATTAGTCTAAAACTCTAACCTCATGAGTTATCTAACTACCTAACAGCGCCTTTTGTGAGTTTCATGCCCACATGTGTACGGTA
>OX457041.1:41384830-41392330 GCA_949752735.1 Lumbricus terrestris
ACAGACGTCTCTGCGGAGGGGAATTTTCCTTCCAGGAACGACATTTCCCTCTCTTAGAAGAATTGAGGAGCTGTTTCTTACATGAAAAGTAAAGAGTTATGCATTGGTAGGATAAACAAGAAATGGAGGATAAAGTCAGATGTATAGTACGACGATTTGTACTAAAAGACTAAAAAAGGTTTTCAGAGAAAATAAGAGATGACAAAAGGAAGAATCCTTTCCATTGGTCAGCGCCACGCGCCTCTATAATAAGAAATTTATATTATAAATTATGTTATGCTAAATGTGGTTTTACTATTTAGCGAGGGAACTAGCTGCACTACGGAGAGAGAGATGACTTGTACATTTTAAAGGTTTAATTATGAACAACTACAGAATCAGCATTATGTCAAAATACAAGAATAACGGAAATAAGACTTACGTAATAAAATGAATATAAGATTATAAAGACATAGAAACTAATTAAGCTTCTATGTTGCACACACCGACAATAAAAGACTCTCATACTGAAATTGTCAAACTGATCATCAGCCACACAACGATTCGGTTAGGACCATGGCTTCCACCCCGAATGCGCGTTCTTTGTCTTCCCGTGTTTATATAGATTCTTGGGGCGTGGGTTGGTCACGTGGTACATCTAGGGCTAGAGAATTCGATTGCGCAACCAAACTTTCCATTGCGCAGTTGCTGGAAGAGTGACTCAACTGTGGGTCCCTACTCCGGAACCATGGACCAAGGGCCTGACAGGAAGATGGATCGGTTTGACCGGAAAGGGTGATGACAACTATATCTGATATGACAGACAATATTGCCAATACTAAGGGAGCTGTTTACCCATTACCACGGTGATATACCAACTATACATCTATATCTAGGTATGACTTCTATAGCACTATTATACCTCAACGTTCGGCCGTCCGCCAAAAAGAAAGTTGTCCTCGTTCCTGGGACTTCCTCTCCCCCCCCAAATCTGGATCTCCCTCAAAGCAATAGACTAGCTTAAACGCTGGCTCTAGAAGTCCTCTTATAGATCGGTTATAATAACACAGCAACCTTCAATCTTACTCAAACCTAATGTGCAGCCTAAATAGGCCTATACTTATTTGACAATTGCACCTATAGCATATCTGACAAGATCTGGTAACCGCTAACCATTTATAGATTCACATCCTACAGATGCTTCGCCTCTTAACTCTCCGCCAAGGCAAATGACTCTCTCCTTGTCGCTGCTGTGTCTCTGCCTATATTCATTCATTCATTATTAGAATTTATATAGCGCCCTTCAAAAAACTACTCAGAGGCGCTCCCAGCCCAGCCACGGCAAAAGAAAAAAGATGTAAGGGTTTTAAGAAATAAAGATTGACTGGTCAGGTGGAGGAGATTAGGAGGGATGTCATTCCAGATTGACGGCCCCACAACCGAGAATGTCTCTCTCTCCCCCTCCTCCTTCTCTGCTTGTCCCATTTGCTCGGTATATATAGTCGTCAGTGTATACGAGGAAAGCAATAAGTTACCCATCCGACTGATCTCTGACCAGCTAAAGGCTGACTGACCATGGAAAAGAAAGAATGGTCAGCTGCTGCCCGTTTTTTCCAGTGGTCATTTAGCCAAAGGCTGGCTGGCAATTGACGAATGACATCCGTCGTTTTTTGCTATGCATGCATACGACGACAGCAGGGCAAGTAAATTACAGAACGACGGTTGCCATTGATTAATTGTTGCCAAAGATCGGCTGACCGTGGATGATGAATGGCTGTCGTGTATACGTCAACAGGGCTGTCGGCAAACAAAAGCCTGAGCTGGCTGACCATGCATGACATCCATGATCGATCAGAACCATGCAAGAATTAACGAAATTCTCAGTGACTTAATTTGTATACAAACCTTACTGTATCCATTGACCCTCAGAGTGAATGATAGAGGAAAAGGTGAAAGAGTGCTTTGCACGATGAACGAACAATGAATCTTGTCAAAATTGACCAAAACGAGTTAGTAGATTGATGACCCAGCGTCTTCCAAGGGCCTTTCCCCCTTTTTTTCTTATCCTCTTCTTCCCTCCCATGAGTGGCGTAGGGAGGGAAGACCTCTGGGGGAAACCTTCGTCCCTCAACCCCGACTCCTATCGGTTAAACGATGACATATTATGCTATAGACATCAACACAGCCAATCACAGACTCATAAAAAATACCAATGATTTTGATTGACAGATGACGACGTCTGTAATGTTTTGTTGCTATGGTAACAGAAGCCACTTACTCGGAGTCTGGTATCTCCTGATTCGTCGCCATGAAGACGCAGTTGACGAGAATGACCAACATTACGGAAAGACTGAAGAAAGTTCAAATGTTAAGGAAACGCAAAAATACACACAACAGCTTTTCTTTGCACCTCCATTTACATGTACACACAATAGTAATCGTAATCGTAAACTCGAAATTTCTAAAGCGCCACTCGAAAGCCAAGCGCGGGGCACCAGCTTATAGTATGTAAAGCATTAAGTAGCATAGGTCTATAATTATGTGTCAATTTGTGTCTGAATTACGATGTATGTCTGTAGGTTTCTGTGGGTCTGGCTGTGCTCTTCGTCTCTGTCTCTCTGTCTCTGTCACTCTGTCTGTCTGTCTGTCAGTCTGTCTCTCTTTCAGCCTCTATCTCGCTCTCGCTCTCTCTCTCACACACACACACACACACTCTCTCTCTCCCACTCTGTCTATCCCTGTCTCTGTTAACTTAAAGCGTCGGAAAAACTTGTTTAGTGAAGAGAAAAGTGAAAATTCCATCTTAAATTTCGTAGCCTGTTATACTGCAACATCGATGCCTTCGACACTGACCATAAAATTATCATTCGCCATTCACAAAAGTCAAAATCAATTTTCTGATCAAAGCACACTGATCAATTGATCGAACCACCATCAATCTCTTGATCATAATATGATCGATGAAATTATTTCAACCTTCGAAACAAAAGTTAAGTAAGCGAGGTCCAATGGTATACGTCAATGTTTATCTATATAATTATACATGAGCTGTATAATTATGTATATATACATTAGACATGAGCTATATGATTCAGTTAAGGATATGGATGAGTGAGTATGTAGATGGCGGTTCTTCGAACGGGGTTGAACGGACTGAAGATGAAGAAGCCGTCGGTGGCGCTGAATCGGAAAATCGTCTTGTCTCTGGCGACGACGACGAACGTCTAGAGAAGAACATCTCGCAATTTAATTTATAACCATAAAAAAATGATTGGCTGGCTATACAAAATAAATGATTGATTGATTGATTGACTGCTTGATTGATTGATCGATCGAAACACCGACCTAATATTAGACAGACATATATATAACTGAAACCTCGATACCAGCTGCAGAGTCTGACAGCTGACTCAGCCTGACTGGATCCGTAGCGATTGGCAAATGCCTTGGACTACAAGCAGGACCGAGTTTATCGGTGTTTACACGGATATAACGACTAACAGATCATTCGGGCTGCTGTTTTGTGGACGCACGTCCGAGGTGATTACTCTGTAGGGATTAGGGACCTTGAGATACAAGTCCTTACAATTGCTCTGTAGTACAATTGCAGCTGCGACGTAAAGGCGTGTGCACACTTTTGAACTTTGTAAGGAGAGCGAAGTCAAATTTCAGTTGTATTGCATTGTATTGGCAGTATTGCATTGCGCTTGATTGTCTTGAATTGCATTGTATTGCATTGAATTGTATTGTATTGCGTTGTGTTGTATTGTATTGAATTGTATTGTATTGCATTGTATTGCATTGTAACGATTGTATTGTATCGCATTAGATTGCCTTGCATTGTATATATTGAATTGTATTGCATATATTGAATCGCATTGTATTGCATTGAACAGTGTTTAATCTAGACGTCTCTGGGGGGAAAGTTCCCCCCAGGATTGACATTTCCCCCCCAGAAAAATTTGACGAAATGATATTGGTTTTCAGTTACTGTTTTCATCATTGTTTTACATGAAGTGTTATAATATACCGTGATATTGTTTATTATTATATGATTATAATGACATTATTTACTACTATAATATATGATACTATCATGTTAAGATGACACCTTAAAATGCAACCATTGCAATGTGGAAATTCAAAAAGTTTCTAATGGGTCACTGAAGAAGTACAACTATTTTGTTAAGACGACACCTTAAAATGCTGCCATTGCAATGTGGAAATTCAGAAAGTTTCTAATGGGTCACTGAAAAATTACAGCTATTTTATTAAGATGACACCTTAAAATGCTGCCATTGCAATGTGGATATTCAAAAAGTTTCTACTGGACCACTGAAAAAGTACAGCTATTTTGTTAAGACGACACCTTAAAATGCTGCCATTGTAATGTGGAAATTCAAAAAGTTTCTAATGGGTCAGTGAAACAGTGCAGCTATTTTGTTAAGATAACCCCTTAAAATGCTGCCATTGCAATGTGGAAATTCAAAAAGTTTCTAATGGGTCACTGAAACAGTACAGCTATTTTGTTAAGATAACCCCTTAAAATGCTGCCATTGCAATGTGGAAATTCAAAAAGTTTCTAATGGGTCACTGAAAAAGTACATCTATTTTGTTAAGATGACCCCTTAAAATGCTGCCATTGCAATGTGGAAATCCAAAAATTTTCTAATGGGTCACTGAAAAGTACAGCTATTTTGTTAAGACAACACCTTAAAATGCTGCCATTGCAATGTGGAAATTCAAAAAGTTTCTAATGGGTCACTGAAACAGTACAGCTATTTTGTTAAGATGACCCCTTAAAATACTGCCATTGCAATGTGGAAATCCAAAAATTTTCTAATGGCTCACTGAAAAAGTACAGCTATTTTGTTAAGACGACACCTTAAAATGCTGCCATTGCAATGTGGAAATTCAAAAAGTCTCTGATGGGGAGGGGCGTATCCCCCTCCCCATACCGCTCCCTCTCCCGGTCTCGGTGCTACGCGCATCACGAGCGTCCTTCGGACGTTCAAATGTCTCCCCCCCCCAGAAACCACAATCCCCCCCAGAGGAAGGGGACTAGATTAAACACTGTGCATTGAATTTTATTGTATTGTAATGTATTGCATTGTATTGTATTGCATTGTATTGTATTGAATTGTGGATAGTCATACATGCATCGCATGTGCGCTGTAGGCCATAGGCTATACTTAACATATAGGCTACTTTGAACGCGATTTAGCCTAATTGAATGACGCAATAGGCCTACGTAGGGCCTATACAATAGCTCTAATTAATCGAAATCAAACTTAAACTTCTCTGACCAATTCGTATGAATCTTCTACATTCAAAGCAAACATTCATTTTAGTTGATTCAATCCGCACTGATTTTCAGCTTCATTCGATCAACGTTCAATTTATTCAATATATTTTGCTAGATAATCAAATAAATCAATCCATGTTGCGATCATTCGTTTCCAAGCATTCACTACGCATGTCTTGTTGTTGTGTGTAGGTGTGCAAACGTGTGTGTGTGTGTGTGTATGTGTGTGTGTGTGCACAGGGATATATATATATATATATATATATATATATATATATATGAGTGTAGGGTGTGCGTCGATTGTTGCACTAACAGTGTTTGTGTGTGTGTGTGCGTAAACGTGTATGTGTATTTGTCTGTGTGTGTGCAATGTGCATGTGTGTGTGACTGTGTGTGTATGTGTGTGTACGTGTAGGTGTGTGTGTGTATGTGTGATCTTGTGTAACCTATAATTATGGTGACGTACGTATTTGTCTTGGTAGAATTCGTCCAACTCTTCGATGGGTTTTCCGTACAGTTCAGGTGGAAATTCTCCCAGTTTCGACGGTAGGTGTCGTCCGGCCTCCAGCGCCGGATTCGGACACGGCGACTCGTTGCCGTCATCACCCGGCATCTCACCAGACGACTGCTGCGCGCCAGACCCACGCTCTCCCCACCCAAACACGCCTCTTACCCCATAACCCGCTTCCGCAGAGGATCCTCCTCCACCACCACCACTTCCTCCACCACTTCCTACTCCTGCCCCACTTCCTCCTCCACCTCCACCTCCACTTCCTCCTCCTCCTCCTCCTCCTCCTCCAGTCGCTGCCAAATCTGAGGCGCCGATGA
Organism: Lumbricus terrestris; assembly: GCA_949752735.1. Taxonomy (NCBI): domain Eukaryota; kingdom Metazoa; phylum Annelida; class Clitellata; order Crassiclitellata; family Lumbricidae; genus Lumbricus; species Lumbricus terrestris. Next base: position 41,390,943 of record OX457041.1, read on the forward strand.
CGGAGGAGGCTTCGAGTGATCTTTGTTTGGCGGCGCAGTTCCTCTCCCTCGCCAGTCGCAGCGTCTCTTCGGCCTTCTTCTGGATCTTGCTGATGGATTCCTTTGTGAAGAGACGAAACAATGGCTGTTCGTGGATCGCGACGATCTCCATTGTTCTCCTCCGGACGAATGAACCGTGAACGAATGAACGAATGAACGACGTCGACGACGAAGAAGAGGGAAAAGGACGACGACTGCTACGACGCCAGCCTGAAATTAAACACAACCGATCGTACATGACACCGAGTCAAGATACTTACTTACCCAGAAAAAGATTATTATTCTCTGACCAAAATTCCTCCAGTTAATGTCCAGCGTATAAATATGCACCGTAACATAGTAATATTCTTATGTACGTATGACCTATGTATGTATGTGCACTTGTTAGAGCGCCCCTTCAAGATTACTACTCAGAGGCGTTCCCGACTACAGCGCGGACGCTGAATCGGCGTTTGACGCCGAAGCCCATGAGCAATTGCAAGTGACTTGCCCAAGGTTACTACGAGGCCGCGAGGCGGCTTGAGGTGGATTCGAGCCTACAACCCTCCGGCATCGAGCATACACACTAGACCACCGCACCCCACAATATAGATAGAACATAAACAGATGTCAGATGCCATCAGTGCTGGCCGAGTGGCAAAGTGACGTCAGAGAACCCCAACTCAATTCACGCACATTCATAACCACCACCCCCCCTATTAGGCCGACCTGTGAATGGAAAGATCTTCTTCCCTGACAACCTCGACTATTCAGAACTATTCCGTCCTTTGCCATTTGCAGCTGTTGCAATCTATATATAATCAGTTAACATTTCAGTTGTCGACTATATATACAGGGTGGCTCAAAAAAAAATGTACCACCGGGAAAAATGCGATATCTTCGCAGCCGATTGAGTTTTTTCTGCGAAAATTTCACAATTTGCAGGGGAATGAATTTCCAACAATCCCTGAAAGTTTCATTTGAAACTTTTCATGTTTGCAAAAGTTACAGCTGTTTAAACTTTAAATTTCGTTTTTTCAATTATTCGGAGAATCATGCTCCAATACATGTGATTTCATTAAGATTTTTTTGCAAATTACAACACAAAAAATGATATGATGATGTCATACGACCTCACTAAGAGCTGTAAAGAAGCTGTTTGTGAAGCAAACTGTTGGTATTTGGTGATATTTTATAGATTAAGGTCTCATTTCGTGAATCCATTACTGAACGTCATGGGCAAAGTTTCTGCGGAAGATAAAATGGGAACTTGGACGTTGCGTGAACAGACACTGGGACATCGCGAAATCATGGCAAAAGACCCAGTGAAAAGTGGAGCCTGAGCACATTGAAGGCTATCTGTAAACGTG
>OX457041.1:41397330-41404830 GCA_949752735.1 Lumbricus terrestris
GCTTCTGATGTTCTTCTACTTCATCTGCCTCTTCCTTCTCATAATCTTTTAAACCTTTTTAAATCCTACCTCATTTTTCTTCTCTTTCCTTTTCCTACTGCTATTTCCACTCTTCTTACTCAAGTCTTTTTCCTTCCTTTCCATTTCCAACTAGTCGCGTTGGATGTCCATAGAAGCATGGCAAATTTTTTCCTATGATTGGAGTGCCTCTATTCTATTATATAATTTGTAAAAAAAAGTTAAGGAACTGAATAACTCAAAGCTCGAGGGTACGTACCGTACGTATTCTATTTTTTGAAAGGTACGTACGTATTTTAACGTACCCTATTTTAGGGTACGTAAGCAATAATAAAATACGCTAGCCTCGTCATTACTCATTATAAGAATGTTCAGTTTAATTTAAGCAAACACTCACAACCCAGTATACGGCGTTGTAAATTGCTGCAATGCTATATTGCAGGTCTATGTTTATCCAGCATACATTGCACTTAATGCGCTAATGTCAGTCAGTCGTCTCAGTTCTGCTGTAGCACTTCAACGATGTGTAACATGTGTTCTTATGCGATTGCCTGATCCAACCCAGAAATTGCTTGTCGAAAAAATTGCATTCAATCAAAATAATAATAATTGTTGTTCGCATTTTTCAAAACTTTCACGTGCGTCCATTCCTTCCCGCGTTCTCTGGGCATCGATGACTCGCTTACGGATGCGTAGGCTATAGTCTATAGATATACTGCAACTTTCGAGTTACACCAATTTTTTCATCAGAAATACAGTACAGTTTGCATTAAATTAATATTATCATAACCAAAGAATTTATCGGATTAAATTTACTGCTATACGCTACTGGAAGTATACCGGTTTCAATGACGCATAGGCCTATAGTTGACGTCAGATTATACGTTGGCTATGGGTCGCCGAGTAAACCATGAATAAAATTTTCGTGTATGGTACGTACCATACGCGTATTCTATTTTTTGAAAGGTACGTACGTATTTTAACGTATTCTATTTTAGGGTACGCGTACCCTCGAGCTTTGGAATAACTTTAGGAAGTCGCTCAATGGGACCAAAGTTCTAGATAATGAAGGACAGCACCAACATTGAATTTCCAACATCACATTTTGACAAAATGACTCTCGGTGTTACCGGATATAATTTAGAAAAGATACTCGGAATAATTAAAATTCCATCTGGTACGTGGACAGGCACAAGCCAAGTAGTGTTTAATCTATACGTCTCTGGGGTAAGTTCCCCCAGGAATTACATCCACCCCAGAAAAATTTGACAAAATGATTTTAGCTTTTAGTTGCTATTTATATCAGTTTTTTTTACATGAAGTGTTATAATATACAGTTAAAAGGATACCATTGCAATGTGGAAACTCAAAAAATAAATTATTATTGTAATTATATTATTGTACCTTATTGTAGAGTATATTTATCGAAGTCTTAGGCCAATCTCGACAGCCCTGAAAAAGTACAGCTATTTTGTTAAGATGACAGCTCAAAATGCTACCATTGCAATATGGAAATTCAAAAAAGTTTCCATCATTCCTTTCATAGGAACAAGAAGAACCGTCACGTGACCTGAATCGATAAGAACAGCGCCGAAGGAGTGGAAAAGGAAGCGAAGGAAAGTGCCCTTGACTGGTGGGGGTCGCTCAAGTTGACCCCCGAGGGTCATTCGACTTGACATCCATATCCACAGCGACGGCGTCGGCGTCGGCGGTGCTGACACTTGCGGTCTCACGTGCCATCTTAGGTCGATGTAATTGGTACAAGACAATGGCTGCCACTGAGAAGCTGCTTTGGCCGGTGGCGCCGATTAGGCGATGCACTTATTAAGTCACAAAGACTCGTAATCTTATTATACGCAGCTGCAGCAGCAGAAGCAGTAAAAAGATCAGCGGAACCGATGGCACCAGCCTCTCTTTCTTCTACGATGCTATGCAGCTCCAAAAGACACGGTGCCAACAGACCGAGATCGAGTGACTCGAGTCATTGTATATTCAACCGATTTTTGGATGGCGCGCATGTAAATAATGTCGGCAGTCGATCTCAAACTTTTGGACCGCAGAGTGGCAAAGACGCCTTGTTTATAGGCCTGTAGTCTAGGCATATCTTGCGGACACACGAAGTTAAGAAGTAATATTTGCTACTTGCAATTTAAGCAAAATAAACAGGTCGACTTTTCCAGCAATTATTATAGCCTACAAGCTGTCTGAACCGTTAATGACTGTGAGGAGTAGGCTGTTACTGTAGTTGGATAAAAGATGAAAAGTAACATTGAATAAACTGTTATTAACTTCCTGCAATAATTCTGCATTTATACCGGAGAAGACATCGATGTTGATAAAAAACATTCAAAACGATTTCACGAATCCTGGCATATGCTTCGCATTTGGAGAGGACCTAAAATACCGTATATCACCGGTACTGGGCCTGTATACGACCTGGACCTGGACCTGCAGCATGGGCTCGGGTTCCTTTGGAACTAAAACAGGTATAGGCTACAAACTATATATGCATGTACATTTGTACGTCAGTGTTTGAGATTTTGATCATCAATGGCATCGTAACGAAGCATGGCTTCATATAGACATATACGCACATGCACCACATTAATTGTATGCCGTCGAAACTCAATGTATACAGATCTTGATGACCATCCGACGCATGCAGTTGCCATGGTAATGCTATCATCCGCATAGGATGCTGAGAAAGAAGTGCAATACGTTAAGCATCATCAATACTATCACCTCTACCATCGGCATCGTTTCCTACAACTGCATGTCATCATCATCGCCAACTATGTCATCATCATCATCATCATCCTCATCAACATCATCATCATCGTCATCGTCATCATCGTCATCATCATCACCATCACCATCACCATCGTCATCATCATCATCATCATCATCATCATCATCATCGTCATCATCATCATCATCATCATCATCATCGCCAACTATGTCATCATCATCATCATCATCATCCTCATCAACATCATCATCGTCATCGTCATCATCGTCATCATCATCACCATCACCATCACCATCGTCATCGTCGTCGTCGTCGTGCTCGTAGTCGTCGTCGTCATCGTCATCATCATCATCATCATCATCATCATCATCATCATCATCATCATCATCATCATCATCACCATCACCATCATCATCTTCATCATCATCACCACCACCACTACCACCACCACCACCACCACCATCATCATCATCATCATCATCATCATCATCATCATCATCACCATCACCATCATCATCTTCATCATCATCACCACCACCACTACCACCACCACCATCATCATCATCATCATCACCACCATCATCATCATCATCATCATCATCATCAACATCATCATAGTCATCATCATTATCATCAACACCACCACGGACATTGTCGTCGCCAACAGCAGCAGCTGCCGCCAGATAACAAGTAGCATACATGTAGCATCTCAGAGATCTTCGGCGCTCGGGTCCTGAGCAGCAGCAGCAGCAGCAGTAGAGATGCGAGTGTGGAATTTCAATAGAAGATGCGCGATCGGCTAATTGTTGGCTGCAGGCAGTAAATCGTAGATTTCGTCATCAATCTTTGAGGGTGCCTGACGTCTAACCCACTGCAGCTGCGGGTGTCCTTCCCTAGAGGTCGCTTTCGTTCGTCGGGTCCAGCCTCAACTAACGACTTTTATGGCTGTACGACAGCGATCTCAGCTCGTTCAAACTATACCGACTTTGGTTATTTCAGTGTTTCGGTTAATATCTATATATATACACTTACATAATTAATGTGTTAAAAACGACATCTTGAAGAATGATAATTGGACAGAAGAGTCATAAAATACATCTAGATATTACAGTAAATTCAACGTACATTTTCTGGTCTTTCGATGACATTGGCTGTAATTATTTTACATTATTATAAGTCACTCTACAGACGATGGTCTCTGGTCAAATCTCAGTTATAATAATCATTTTTTTCATCATTAATTTTATAATAATCAATTCTTTTATCATTAATTTTGTCACTGATCGTATGGTTTTGCCATGCACTCTGACTCTAATAATCTACAATAATTACATGTAAATAGATACATGCGTTTATTTCTTGCTTCTTCTAATTCTATTCGACTTTTTTCTTTCCTCGATGTGCTTTTTCAAAGAGCCTGCCAATCTCTTTCGCTTCCTGCAAAATCGTCCAGTTATGCTCGATGTATGAGGATTGCGGATATGCATCAAGAAGCCACCAGCGGCTTTTATACTACTCATTTACTCATTCATTCGTTAATTCGTTCAGTCAGTTGGCCGGTCGGTCGGTCAGTCAGAGTCGCATTCAGTCAGTCAGTCAGTCAGTCAGTCAATCAGTGAGTTAGCCAGTCAGTTAGTCAGTCAGTCAGTCAGTCAGTCAGTCAGTTAGTCAGTTAGTCAGTCTCAGTCAGTTAGTCAGTCAGTCAATCAGTCAGTTGGTCAGTCAAGTTGGTCGCTCGGTCAGTCAGTCATTCATTCATTCAGTCAGTTAGTCAATCACTCGGTCGGCCAGTCAGTAAACCCGTCATGCAGGCAGGCATGCAGGCCTACAGGCAGACAGACAATCAGCAATCAAGCCAGTCTGTCAAGCTAGTCCCGCTGTTTAAGGCTACCTTAGCACCTATCTAACTATAGCCCGGTGCTACAGCAGAAGTTAGATGTAGATTCGTTCATATTCTACGTAACTCAATCAAACAATCGGTTCTTCAGTCGATAAATCAGTCAGTTATTCAGCTCACCAATCAGTCAACAAGTCAACCAATCAATCTTTATGACCCTGTGGCCGTCGTCGATATATATATATATATATATATATATAATGCTTTATAACGGATGATTTCGATGTCTTCATAATATTATATATATATAATTATATATATGTATGTATATACACCGTGGTTCAAAAAAACTAAGCCAAATTGTTTTTCATATATCTCTAATGCCTGATAACATATCACGCTAAAATTTTCCAAATATTTAGAGAATTGGACCAACAATATTATTCCAAAATTTCATGAGATAAAGTTGAACGGATAAAAAGTTATGAATCTTCAAACTTCATATGCCGAAATTTCAGTTTACAAGCAATTTTCTGTTAGATTCAATAAAATGTAAGTCAAACTTTTCTCATTATCTTTATGGCCTGATAATTAATCATTCCAAAATTTTCCAGATATGTAGATAATTGAACTAACAATATGATTTCAACAGTATGGTTTGATTATTTCATTAAATAAGCTGCTCAAAATGTCCTCCTCCTGCTTGCACGCAAGCCTGGAAGCGCTGACGCTATTGCAATGGCAGCAGCAACGTCGATTATCCTCTGGTCCAGGTCATCCCACACTTCCAACAAGCATTGCTTCAGATCGCTTATATCATGGATTGTTGTCTGGTAGACTCGGTCTTGCATCACGCTCCACACTTTGTAGTCGACAGGATTCAAATCTGGGCTGTTCGGAGGCCATAATGTGGGAGAAATGAAGTCTGGCATCTCTTGTCAGCATTTCGATGGTTTCTTTGGCTCTGTGGGCTGGGGCACTGTCCTCTTGAAAAACAAAGCAGCCTTCTGGGGCTAGGTTTCTGATTACAGGTAGAAAGTGTTGTGACAGCAGAACGTCGCGATAATAGGCTCCATTAATTTTACTCCAGGATCAATGAAGACTAAATGGGAACGACCAAGCGTCGAAACCGTAACAGACACTTGATGAAAACTGATATTTCGGGTGATGAAGTTGAAATACCATATCTTTCTATCCATTCAAATTTATGACATGATATTTTGGAATCCTGTTCTTGGTGCAATTCCCTAAATATTGAGAAACTTTTAGCTTGATATCTTATCAGGCGTTAGAGATGTAAGAAAAACAGTTTGGCCTACTTTTTTATCGAATCTAGCAGAAAATTGCTTGTAAACTGAAATTTCGGCATATGAAGTTTAAAGATTCATATCTTTTTATCCGTTCAACTTTATCTCGTGAAATTTTGGATTCATATTCTTGGTCCAATTCTCTAAATATTTGAAAAATTTGTGCGTGATATGTCATCAGGTATTAGAGATATATGAAAAACAATTTGGCTTAGTTTTTTTTGAACCACAGTGTATTATATATAGTCCTCTTCAACCAGACGCTGTTCATCGATTCACACACTGCTACGTAATTGGCATTTCGCTTTCAAGGTGTATCCTACATTCATCTGCTGAGCTGCATACGAAATGTGTCCAACCAACGTCCAGTGTCCATCCAAAGCCTATCTGTGTGTAGGGCGTGTGTAGGCTATGGCATTTTTGGGCACTTAAGAATGCACACAGACATCGATATAGTTATGTACATGTACATGCACATGTATGCCGAATTGCCTATATGTTATTTCAGACGCTGCATGTATACGGAACACCGCCGATACAAGACAGAGCGTGCTCAGGTGTTGTAAGTCGAATGCTGGCGGTTGGTCCTGCAGTGTAGCGCCTTTATAAAAAAAACCTAGTCTATCGACTTATCGTTTTTTGCCCATAAGATGCTGTATGGAAGACACTTTCGAACCTTTTTAGTCACCATTTGTTGAAGTAGACCTGAGTACGTTGTATGTGTATATAATTTATGTGCACCTGTTATAGCACCCCTATTCAAGAAATCTACTCAGAAGCGCTCCCCACTACAGCGCGTACACTGAATCGGAGTTTCACGCCGAATTGAATGAGCAATTGCGAGTGGAGGACTTGCCCAAGGTCCCTACGCGGCGGTTTGAGGTGGATTCGAACCTGCGACGTGACATAGCCTATCATTGCAGAAAGTTAGTTAGTGGGGATATTCTTTTACTAGCGCATTTCAGACATCATGAATGAAGGTTCATTGGAATAATTCTGTCCAATTTGCATTATGTGAATGAGAAGACCGTAGGTTTCATTAGAGGAGTTAGATGGCTTTCACCTATAGGCTATATCCTATTTCGAATGGTTTCAAATCCAATGATTTTCACACGTCGAGGTAAGAAAGTATTTAGCCAACATCGCTTCCAACTGGTGACTAAGATATGCCTATGCAATTTCTGAACGAATATTTTCAATAAAAAAAATCGCCTGGAAAGCATTGAAAATTACCAAATTTAACAAAAGAAACCTAGAACCCAAACCTACGTGACAGTTACTCAATCTTGCTAAATGTCTACAGTCTACACCAGAAAAATAAATATAATTAGTATTTGTCTCTGCTTCTGTAGGCCAATCGATCTGGGAGGCAGGCCTACTTGGTAAACTGTCCCGTTTCATCATGCTCAGATTCGTCGAGATAACGATAGCAATTAACGTAGGTATACGTCCCTGTTCAGACTTACAGCATACAGTGATGTCTTTATAGGCTACATGTAGATAGTAACTTGTCTACTAATGGGCAATGAAAGTTTGGATATTCGATCAATGGGTGAGGACTAAACACAAAAGACGACTGACTGTAGTTT